>JAKUCM010004525.1:0-64141 GCA_023374145.1 Lepidium sativum | reverse complement strand
GCAGAGAACTACGTGTCCGTCAACACCAATTCGAAAAGCCCCGTGTGCGAACCACAACGTGGCAATGCAACGAAGTACCATTTGCAAATTATTAACCTCAGATTTCGAGTTCGGGTTCCTCTTCCGGCTATTTTTGTGATCCGCACCAATATTCGGGAACAAAAAATTGTTTTTTACACGTCGTTTCGATGTATTAGGATATGCGTTTGTTGACCCATCCACAGTCAGCCAAACCACAGAATGGTACCCACATTAAAAGCGACTCTTGATGACCATTGGAAAGCATATTTGCGATGGCACCTCATGCACTATCATGTGTGATCATACCATCACTAATGCACCGGATCCCATCAGAACTCTGTAGTGAAGCTTGCTTTGGCGAGAGTAGTACTAGGATGGGTGACCTTCCAGGAAGTCCTCGTGTTTCACCCCTCTTTTTATTTTCTTCTTTTCTATTTTTTTTTCTTTTTTGCAAGAGTAAACTCAACGACTTCGTAGCGTCGTAACTCTTAGAACGCAGAGAACTACGTGTCCGTCAACACCAATTCGAAAAGCCCCTTGTATAAACCACAACGTGGCAATGCAACGGAGTACCATTTGCAAATTCTTTACCTCATATTTCGAGATATGGTTCCTCTTCCGGCTATTTTAATGATCCGCACCAATATTCGGGAACAAAAAATTGTTTTTTACAAGTCGTTTCGATGTATTCGGATATGCGTTCGACGACCCATCCGCAGTCAGCCAAACCACAGAATGTGACCCACATTAAAAGCGACTCTTGATGACCATTGGAAAGGATATATGCGATGGCACCTCATGCACTATCAGGTGTGATCATACCATCACTAATGCATCAAATCCAATCAGAATTCCGTCGTTAAGCGTGCTTGGGCGAGAGTAGTACTAGAATGGGTTTACCTCCCGGGAAGTCCTCGTCTTGCACCCCTCTTTTTATTTTCTTATTTTTTTTTCTTTTTGCAAGAGTAAACGCAGCGACTTCGTAGCGTCTTAACTCTTAGACCGCAGAGAACTACGTGTCCGTCAACACCAATTCGAAAAGCCCCGTGTGAGAACCACGGCGTGGCAATGCAATAGAGTACCATTGGCAAATTCTTGACCTCAGATTTTGTGTTCTCGTTCCTCTTTCTGCTATTTTTGTAATCCGCATATAAATTCGGGAACAAAAAATTGTTTTTACTCGTCATTTCGATGTATTCGGATATGCGTTCTTCGACCCATCCACACTAAGCCAAACCATAGAATGGGACCAACATTAAAAGCGACTCTTAATGACCGTCATAAAGGATATATAAGATGACACCTCATGCACTAACGGGTGCAATTATACCATCACTAATGCATTGAATTCCATCAGAACTCTGTAGTTAAGCGTGCTTGGGCAAGAGTAGTACTAGAATAGGTTACCTCCCGGGAAGTCCTCGTGTTGCACCCCTCTTTTTATTTTCTTTTTGCAAGAGTAAACTCAACGACTTCGTAGCGTCGTAACTCTTAGAACGCAGAGAACTACGTGTCTGTCAACACCAATTCGAAAAGCCTCGTGTGCGAACCACAACGTGGCAATGCAACGAAGTACCATTTGCAAATTCTTGACCTCAGATTTCGAGTTCGGGTGCCTCTTCCGGCTATTTTTGTGATCCGCACCAATATTCGGGAACAAAAAAATTGTTTCTACACGTCGTTTCGATGTATTCAGATATGCGTTCTTCGACCCATCCACAGTCAGCCAAACCACAGAATGGGGACCCACATTGAAAGCGACTCTTGATGACCATTGGAAAGGATATATGCGATGGCACCTCATGCACTATCAGGTGTGATCATACCATCACTAATGCATCAGATCCCATCAGAACTCCGTCGTTAACCGTGCTTGGGCGAGAGTAGTACTAGAATGGGTTACCTCCCGGGAAGTCCTCGTGTTGCACCCGTCTTTTTATTTTCTTATTTTTTTTTTTCTTTTTGCAAGAGTAAACGCAGCGACTTCTTAACGTCTTAACTCTTAGACCGTAGAGAACTACGTGTCCGTCAACACCAATTCGAAAAGCCTCGTGTGAGAACCACGGCGTGGCAATGCAATAGAGTACCATTGGCAAATTCTTGACCTCAGATTTTGTGTTCTCGTTCCTCTTTCTGCTATTTTTGTGATCCGCACATAAATTCGAGAACAAAAAAATTGTTTTTTACTCGTCGTTTCGATGTATTCGGATATGCGTTCTTCGACCCATCCACACTAAGCCAAACCACAGAATGGGACCAACATTAAAGGCGACTCTTGATGACCGTCAGAAAGGATATATAAGATGACACCTCATGCACTAACGGGTGCAATCATACCATCACTAATGCACTCAATCCCATCAGAACTTTGTAGTTAAGCGTGCTTGGGCAAGAGTAGTACTAGAATGGGTTTACCTCCCGGGAAGTCCTCGTGTTGCACCCCTCTTTTTATTTTCTTTTTGCAAGAGTAAACTCAACGACTTCGTAGCGTCGTAACTCTTAGAACGCAGAGAACTACGTGTCCGTCAACACCAATTCGAAAAGCCCCGTGTGCGAACCACAACGTGGCAATGCAACGAAGTACCATTTGCAAATTCTTGACCTCAGATTTCGAGTTCGAGTGCCTCTTCCGGCTATTTTTGTGATCCGCACCAATATTCGGGAACAAAAAATTGTTTCTACACGTCGTTTCGATGTATTCGGATATGCGTTCTTCGACCCATCCACAGTCAGCCAAACCACAGAATGGGACCCCACATTGAAAGCTACTCTTGACGACCATTGGAAAGGATATATGCGATGGCACCTCATGCACTATCAGGTGTGATCATACCATCACTAATGCATCAGATCCCATCAGAACTCCATCGTTAACTGTGCTTGGGCGAGAGTAGTACTAGAATGGGTTACCTCCCAGGAAGTCCTCGTGTTGCACCCCTCTTTTTATTTTCTTCTTTTTTTTTTCTTTTTGCAAGAGTAAACGCAGAGACTTCGTAGCGTCTTATCTCTAAGACCGCAGAGAACAACGTGTCCGTCAACACCGATTCGAAAAGCCCCGTGTGAGAACGACGGCGTGGCAATGCAATAGAGTACCATTGGCAAATTCTTGACCTCAGATTTTGTGTTCTCGTTCCTCTTTCTGCTATTTTTGTGATCCGCACATAAATTCGGGAAGAAAACATTGTTTTTACTCGTCATTTCGATGTATTCGGATATGCGTTCCTCGAGCCATCCACACTAAGCCAAACCACAGAATAGGACCAACATTAAAAGCGACTCTTGATGACCGTCATAAAGGATATATAAGATGACACCTCATGCACTAACGGGTGCAATCATACCATCACTAATGCACTGAATCCCATCAGAACTCTGTAGTTAAACGTGCTTGGGCAAGAGTAGTACTAGAATAGGTTACCTCCCGGGAAGTCCTCGTGTTGCACCCCTCTTTTTATTTTCTTTTTGCAAGAGTAAACTCAACGACTTCGTAGCGTCGTAACTCTTAGAACGCAGAGAACTACGTGTCCGTCAACACCAATTCGAAAAGCCCCGTGTGCGAACCACAACGTGGCAATGCAACGAAGTACCATTTGCAAATTCTTGACCTCAGATTTCGAGTTCGGGTTCCTCTTCCAGCTATTTTTGTGATCCGCACCAATATTCGGGAACAAAAAATTGTTTTTACACGTCGTATCGATGTATTAGGATATGCGTTTGTTGACCCATCCACAGTCAGCCAAACCACAGAATGGTACCCACATTAAAAGCGACTCTTGATGACCATTGGAAAGCATATTTGCGATGGCACCTCATGCACTATCATGTGTGATCATACCATCACTAATGCACCGGATCCCATCAGAACTCTGTAGTGAAGCTTGCTTTGGCGAGAGTAGTACTAGGATGGGTGACCTTCCAGGAAGTCCTCATGTTTCACCCCTCTTTTTCTTTTCTTCTTTTCTATTTTTTTTCTTTTTGCAAGAGTAAACTCAACGACTTCGTAGCGTCGTAACTCTTAGAACGCAGAGAACTACGTGTCCGTCAACACCAATTCGAAAAGCCCCTTGTATAAACCACAACGTGGCAATGCAACGGAGTACCATTTGCAAATTCTTTACCTCAGATTTCGAGATATGGATCCTCTTCCGGCTATTTTAATGATCCGCACCAATATTCGGGAACAAAAAATTGTTTTTACAAGTCGTTTCGATGTATTCGGATATGCGTTCGACGACCCATCCGCAGTCAGCCAAACCACAGAATGTGACCCACATTAAAAGCGACTCTTGATGACCATTGGAAAGGATATATGCGATGGCACCTCATGCACTATCAGGTGTGATCATACCATCACTAATGCATCAAATCCAATCAGAATTCCGTCGTTAAGCGTGCTTGGGCGAGAGTAGTACTAGAATGGGTTACCTCCCGGGAAGTCCTCGTCTTGCACCCCTCTTTTTATTTTCTTATTTTTTTTTCTTTTTGCAAGAGTAAACGCAGCGACTTCGTAGCGTCTTAACTCTTAGACCGCAGAGAACTACGTGTCCGTCAACACCAATTCGAAAAGCCCCGTGTGAGAACCACGGCGTGGCAATGCAATAGAGTACCATTGGCAAATTCTTGACCTCAGATTTTGTGTTCTCGTTCCTCTTTCTGCTATTTTTGTGATCCGCATATAAATTCGGGAACAAAAAATTGTTTTTACTCGTCATTTCGATGTATTCGGATATGCGTTCTTCGACCCATCCACACTAAGCCAAACCATAGAATGGGACCAACATTAAAAGCGACTCTTAATGACCGTCATAAAGGATATATAAGATGACACCTCATGCACTAACGGGTGCAATCATACCATCACTAATGCATTGAATTCCATCAGAACTCTGTAGTTAAGCGTGCTTGGGCAAGAGTAGTACTAGAATAGGTTACCTCCCGGGAAGTCCTCGTGTTGCACCCCTCTTTTTATTTTCTTTTTGCAAGAGTAAACTCAACGACTTCGTAGCGTCGTAACTCTTAGAACGCAGAGAACTACGTGTCTGTCAACACCAATTCGAAAAGCCCCGTGTGCGAACCACAACGTGGCAATGCAACGAAGTACCATTTGCAAATTCTTGACCTCAGATTTCGAGTTCGGGTGCCTCTTCCGGCTATTTTTGTGATCCGCACCAATATTCGGGAACAAAAAATTGTTTCTACACGTCGTTTCGATGTATTCAGATATGCGTTCTTCGACCCATCCACAGTCAGCCAAACCACAGAATGGGACCCACATTGAAAGCGACTCTTGATGACCATTGGAAAGGATATATGCGATGGCACCTCATGCACTATCAGGTGTGATCATACCATCACTAATGCATCAGATCCCATCAGAACTCCGTCGTTAACCGTGCTTGGGCGAGAGTAGTACTAGAATGGGTTACCTCCCGGGAAGTCCTCGTGTTGCACCCCTCTTTTTATTTTCTTATTTTTTTTTTCTTTTTGCAAGAGTAAACGCAGCGACTTCTTAACGTCTTAACTCTTAGACCGTAGAGAACTACGTGTCCGTCAACACCAATTCGAAAAGCCTCGTGTGAGAACCACGGCGTGGCAATGCAATAGAGTACCATTGGCAAATTCTTGACCTCAGATTTTGTGTTCTCGTTCCTCTTTCTGCTATTTTTGTGATCCGCACATAAATTCGAGAACAAAAAATTGTTTTTACTCGTCGTTTCGATGTATTCGGATATGCATTCTTCGACCCATCCACACTAAGCCAAACCACAGAATGGGACCAACATTAAAGGCGACTCTTGATGACCGTCAGAAAGGATATATAAGATGACACCTCATGCACTAACGGGTGCAATCATACCATCACTAATGCACTCAATCCCATCAGAACTTTGTAGTTAAGCGTGCTTGGGCAAGAGTAGTACTAGAATGGGTTACCTCCCGGGAAGTCCTCGTGTTGCACCCCTCTTTTTATTTTCTTTTTGCAAGAGTAAACTCAACGACTTCGTAGCGTCGTAACTCTTAGAACGCAGAGAACTACGTGTCCGTCAACACCAATTCGAAAAGCCCCGTGTGCGAACCACAACGTGGCAATGCAACGAAGTACCATTTGCAAATTCTTGACCTCAGATTTCGAGTTCGAGTGCCTCTTCCGGCTATTTTTGTGATCCGCACCAATATTCGGGAACAAAAAATTGTTTCTACACGTCGTTTCGATGTATTCGGATATGCGTTCTTCGACCCATCCACAGTCAGCCAAACCACAGAATGGGACCCACATTGAAAGCTACTCTTGACGACCATTGGAAAGGATATATGCGATGGCACCTCATGCACTATCAGGTGTGATCATACCATCACTAATGCATCAGATCCCATCAGAACTCCATCGTTAACTGTGCTTGGGCGAGAGTAGTACTAGAATGGGTTACCTCCCAGGAAGTCCTCGTGTTGCACCCCTCTTTTTATTTTCTTCTTTTTTTTTTCTTTTTGCAAGAGTAAACGCAGAGACTTCGTAGCGTCTTATCTCTAAGACCGCAGAGAACAACGTGTCCGTCAACACCGATTCGAAAAGCCCCGTGTGAGAACGACGGCGTGGCAATGCAATAGAGTACCATTGGCAAATTCTTGACCTCAGATTTTGTGTTCTCGTTCCTCTTTCTGCTATTTTTGTGATCCGCACATAAATTCGGGAAGAAAACATTGTTTTTACTCGTCATTTCGATGTATTCGGATATGCGTTCCTCGAGCCATCCACACTAAGCCAAACCACAGAATAGGACCAACATTAAAAGCGACTCTTGATGACCGTCATAAAGGATATATAAGATGACACCTCATGCACTAACGGGTGCAATCATACCATCACTAATGCACTGAATCCCATCAGAACTCTGTAGTTAAACGTGCTTGGGCAAGAGTAGTACTAGAATAGGTTACCTCCCGGGAAGTCCTCGTGTTGCACCCCTCTTTTTATTTTCTTTTTGCAAGAGTAAACTCAACGACTTCGTAGCGTCGTAACTCTTAGAACGCAGAGAACTACGTGTCCGTCAACACCAATTCGAAAAGCCCCGTGTGCGAACCACAACGTGGCAATGCAACGAAGTACCATTTGCAAATTCTTGACCTCAGATTTCGAGTTCGGGTTCCTCTTCCAGCTATTTTTGTGATCCGCACCAATATTCGGGAACAAAAAATTGTTTTTACACGTCGTATCGATGTATTAGGATATGCGTTTGTTGACCCATCCACAGTCAGCCAAACCACAGAATGGGACCCACATTAAAAGCGACTCTTGATGACCATTGTAAAGCATATATGCGATGGCACCTCATGCACTATCATGTGTGATCATACCATCACTAATGCACCGGATCCCATCAGAACTCTGTAGTTAAGCTTGCTTGGGCAAGAGTAGTACTAGAATGGGTTACCTCCCGGTAAGTCCTCGTGTTGCACCCCTCTTTTTATTTTCTTTTTGCAAGAGTAAACTCAACGACTTCGTAGCATCGTAACTCTTAGAACGCAGAGAACTACGTGTCCGACACACCAATTCGAAAAGCCCCGTGTGCGAACCACAACGTGGCAATGCAACGAAGTACCATTTGCAAATTCTTGACCTTAGATTTCGAGTTCGGGTGCCTCTTCCGGCTATTTTTGTGATCCGCACCAATATTCGGGAACAAAAAAAATTTTCTACACGTCGTTTCGATGTATTCGGATATGCGTTCTTCGACCCATCCACAGTCAGCCAAACCACAGAATGGGACCCACATTGAAAGCGACTCTTGAAGACCATTGGAAAGGATATATGCGATGGCACCTCATGCACTATCAGGTGTGATCATACCATCACTAATGCATCAGATCCCATCAGAACTCCATCGTTAACCGTGCTTGGTCGAGAGTAGTACTAGAATGGGTTACCTCCCGGGAAGTCCTCGTGTTGCACCCCTCTTTTTATTTTCTTCTTTTTTTTTTCTTTTTGCAAGAGTAAACGCAGCGACTTCGTAGCGTCGTAACTCTTAGAACGCAGAGAACTACGTGTCCGTCAACACCAATTCGAAAAGCCCCTTGTGTAAACCACAACGTGGCAATGCAACGAACTACCATTTGCAAATTCTTGACCTCAGATTTCAAGTTCGGGTTCCTCTTCCGGCTATTTTTGTGATCCGCACCAGTATTCGGGAACAAAAAATTGTTTTTACACGTCGTTTCGATGTATTAGGATATGCGTTTGTTGACCCATCCACAGTCAGCCAAACCACAAAATGGGACCCACATTAAAAGCGACTCTTGATGACCATTGGAAAGCATATATGCGATGGCACCTCATGCACTATCATGTGTGATCATACCATCACTAACGCACCGGATCCCATCAGAACTCTGTAGTTAAGCTTGCTTTGGCGAGAGTAGTACTAGGATGGGTGACCTTCCAGGAAGTCCTCGTGTTGCACCCTTCTTTTTATTTTCTTCTTTTCTATTTTTTTTTCTTTTTGCAAGTGTAAACTCAACGACTTCGTAGCGTCGTAACTCTTAGAACGCAGAGAACTACGTGTCCGTCAACACCAATTCGAAAAGCCCTTTGTGTAAACCACAACGTGGCAATTCAACGGAGTACCATTTGCAAATTCTTTACCTCAGATTTCGACATCGGGTTCCTCTTCCGGCTATTTTTGTGATCCGCACCAATATTCGGGAACAAAAAATTGTTTTTACACGTCGTTTCGATGTATTCGGATATGCGTTCGACGACCCATCCGCAGTCAGCCAAACCACAGAATGTGACCCACATTAAAAGCGACTCTTGATGACCATTGGAAAGGATATATGCGATGGCACCTCATGCACTATCAGGTGTGATCATACCATCACTAATGCATCAGATCCAATCAGAACTCCGTCGTTAAGCGTACTAGAATGGGTTACCTCCCGGGAAGTCCTCGTGTTGCACCCCTCTTTTTATTTTCTTATTTTTATTTTCTTTTTGCAAGAGTAAACGCAGCGACTTCGTAGCGTCTTAACTCTTAGACCGCAGAGAACTACGTGTCTGTCCACCAATTCGAAAAGCCCCGTGTGAGAACCACGGCGTGGCAATGCAATAAAGTACCATTGGCAAATTCTTGACCTCAGATTTTGTGTTCTCGTTCCTCTTTCTGCAATTTTTGTGATCCGCACATAAATTCGAGAACAAAAAATTGTTTTTACTCGTCGTTTCGATGTATTCGGATATGCGTTCTTCGACCCATCCACACTAAGCCAAACCACAGAATGGGACCAACATTAAAGGTGACTCTTGATGACCGTCAGAAAGGATATATAAGATGACACCTCATGCACTAACGGGTGCAATCATACCATCAATAATGCACTGAATCCCATCAGAACTCTGTAGTTAAGCGTGCTTGGGCAAGAGTAGTACTAGAATGGGTTACCTCCCGGGAAGTCCTCGTGTTGCACCCCTCTTTTTATTTTCTTTTTGCAAGAGTAAACTCAACGACTTCGTAGCGTCGTAACTCTTAGAACGCAGAGAACTACGTGTCCGTCAACACCAATTCGAAAAGCCCCGTGTGCGAACCACAACGTGGCAATGCAACGAAGTACCATTTGCAAATTCTTGACCTCAGATTTCGAGTTCGGGTGCCTCTTCCGGCTATTTTTGTGATCCGCACCAATATTCGGGAACAAAAAATTGTTTCTACACGTCGTTTCGATGTATTCGGATATGCGTTCTTCGACCCATCCACAGTCAGCCAAACCACAGAATGGGACCCACATTGAAAGCGACTCTTGACGACCATTGGAAAGGATATATGCGATGGCACCTTATGCACTATCAGGTGTGATCATACCATCACTAATGCATCAGATCCCATCAGAACTCCATCGTTAAGCGTGCTTGGGCGAGAGTAGTACTAGAATGGGTTACCTCCCAGGAAGTCCTCGTGTTGCACCCCTCTTTTTATTTTCTTCTTTTTTTTTTCTTTTTGCAAGAGTAAACGCAGAGACTTCGTAGCGTCTTATCTCTAAGACCGCAGAGAACAACGTGTCCGTCAACACCGATTCGAAAAGCCCCGTGTGAGAACCACGGCGTGGCAATGCAATAGAGTACCATTGGCAAATTCTTGACCTCAGATTTTGTGTTCTCGTTCCTCTTTCTGCTATTTTTGTGATCCACACATAAATTCGGGAAGAAAACATTGTTTTTACTCGTCATTTCGATGTATTCGGATATGCGTTCCTCGAGCCATCCACACTAAGCCAAACCACAGAATAGGACCAACATTAAAAGCGACTCTTGATGACCGTCATAAAGGATATATAAGATGACACCTCATGCACTAACGGGTGCAATCATACCATCACTAATGCACTGAATCCCATCAGAACTCTGTAGTTAAACGTGCTTGGGCAAGAGTAGTACTAGAATAGGTTACCTCCCGGGAAGTCCTCGTGTTGCACCCCTCTTTTTATTTTCTTTTTGCAAGAGTAAACTCAACGACTTCGTAGCGTCGTAACTCTTAGAACGCAGAGAACTACGTGTCCGTCAACACCAATTCGAAAAGCCCCGTGTGCGAACCACAACGTGGCAATGCAACGAAGTACCATTTGCAAATTCTTGACCTCAGATTTCGAGTTCGGGTTCCTCTTCCAGCTATTTTTGTGATCCGCACCAATATTCGGGAACAAAAAATTGTTTTTACACGTCGTATCGATGTATTAGGATATGCGTTTGTTGACCCATCCACAGTCAGCCAAACCACAGAATGGGACCCACATTAAAAGCGACTCTTGATGACCATTGTAAAGCATATATGCGATGGCACCTCATGCACTATCATGTGTGATCATACCATCACTAATGCACCGGATCCCATCAGAACTCTGTAGTTAAGCTTGCTTGGGCAAGAGTAGTACTAGAATGGGTTACCTCCCGGTAAGTCCTCGTGTTGCACCCCTCTTTTTATTTTCTTTTTGCAAGAGTAAACTCAACGACTTCGTAGCATCGTAACTCTTAGAACGCAGAGAACTACGTGTCTGACACACCAATTCGAAAAGCCCCGTGTGCGAACCACAACGTGGCAATGCAACGAAGTACCATTTGCAAATTCTTGACCTTAGATTTCGAGTTCGGGTGCCTCTTCCGGCTATTTTTGTGATCCGCACCAATATTCGGGAACAAAAAAAATTTTCTACACGTCGTTTCGATGTATTCGGATATGCGTTCTTCGACCCATCCACAGTCAGCCAAACCACAGAATGGGACCCACATTGAAAGCGACTCTTGAAGACCATTGGAAAGGATATATGCGATGGCACCTCATGCACTATCAGGTGTGATCATACCATCACTAATGCATCAGATCCCATCAGAACTCCATCGTTAACCGTGCTTGGTCGAGAGTAGTACTAGAATGGGTTACCTCCCGGGAAGTCCTCGTGTTGCACCCCTCTTTTTATTTTCTTCTTTTTTTTTTCTTTTTGCAAGAGTAAACGCAGCGACTTCGTAGCGTCGTAACTCTTAGAACGCAGAGAACTACGTGTCCGTCAACACCAATTCGAAAAGCCCCTTGTGTAAACCACAACGTGGCAATGCAACGAACTACCATTTGCAAATTCTTGACCTCAGATTTCAAGTTCGGGTTCCTCTTCCGGCTATTTTTGTGATCCGCACCAGTATTCGGGAACAAAAAATTGTTTTTACACGTCGTTTCGATGTATTAGGATATGCGTTTGTTGACCCATCCACAGTCAGCCAAACCACAAAATGGGACCCACATTAAAAGCGACTCTTGATGACCATTGGAAAGCATATATGCGATGGCACCTCATGCACTATCATGTGTGATCATACCATCACTAACGCACCGGATCCCATCAGAACTCTGTAGTTAAGCTTGCTTTGGCGGAGGAGTAGTACTAGGATGGGTGACCTTCCAGGAAGTCCTCGTGTTGCACCCTTCTTTTTATTTTCTTCTTTTCTATTTTTTTTTTCTTTTTGCAAGTTGTAAAACTCAACGACTTCGTCGTAACTCTTAGAACGCAGAGAACTACGTGTCCGTCAACACCAATTCGAAAAGCCCTTTGTGTAAACCACAACGTGGCAATTCAACGGAGTACCATTTGCAAATTCTTTACCTCAGATTTCGACATCGGGTTCCTCTTCCGGCTATTTTTGTGATCCGCACCAATATTCGGGAACAAAAAATTGTTTTTACACGTCGTTTCGATGTATTCGGATATGCGTTCGACGACCCATCCGCAGTCAGCCAAACCACAGAATGTGACCCACATTAAAAGCGACTCTTGATGACCATTGGAAAGGATATATGCGATGGCACCTCATGCACTATCAGGTGTGATCATACCATCACTAATGCATCAGATCCAATCAGAACTACGTCGTTAAGCGTACTAGAATGGGTTACCTCCCGGGAAGTCCTCGTGTTGCACCCCTCTTTTTATTTTCTTATTTTTATTTTCTTTTTGCAAGAGTAAACGCAGCGACTTCGTAGCGTCTTAACTCTTAGACCGCAGAGAACTACGTGTCTGTCCACCAATTCGAAAAGCCCCGTGTGAGAACCACGGCGTGGCAATGCAATAAAGTACCATTGGCAAATTCTTGACCTCAGATTTTTGTGTTCTCGTTCCTCTTTCTGCAATTTTTGTGATCCGCACATAAATTCGAGAACAAAAAATTGTTTTTACTCGTCGTTTCGATGTATTCGGATATGCGTTCTTCGACCCATCCACACTAAGCCAAACCACAGAATGGGACCAACATTAAAGGCGACTCTTGATGACCGTCAGAAAGGATATATAAGATGACACCTCATGCACTAACGGGTGCAATCATACCATCACTAATGCACTGAATCCCATCAGAACTCTGTAGTTAAGCGTGCTTGGGCAAGAGTAGTACTAGAATGGGTTACCTCCCGGGAAGTCCTCGTGTTGCACCCCTCTTTTTATTTTCTTTTTGCAAGAGTAAACTCAACGACTTCGTAGCGTCGTAACTCTTAGAACGCAGAGAACTACGTGTCCGTCAACACCAATTCGAAAAGCCCCGTGTGCGAACCACAACGTGGCAATGCAACGAAGTACCATTTGCAAATTCTTGACCTCAGATTTCGAGTTCGGGTGCCTCTTCCGGTTATTTTTGTGATCCGCACCAATATTCGGGAACAAAAAATTGTTTCTACACGTCGTTTCGATGTATTCGGATATGCGTTCTTCGACCCATCCACAGTCAGCCAAACCACAGAATGGGACCCACATTGAAAGCGACTCTTGACGACCATTGGAAAGGATATATGCGATGGCACCTTATGCACTATCAGGTGTGATCATACCATCACTAATGCATCAGATCCCATCAGAACTCCATCGTTAAGCGTGCTTGGGCGAGAGTAGTACTAGAATGGGTTACCTCCCGGGAAGTCCTCGTGTTGCACCCCTCTTTTTATTTTCTTATTTTTTTTTTCTTTTTGCAAAAGTAAACGCAGCGACTTCGTATCGTCTTAACTCTTAAACAGTAGAGAACTACGTGTCCGTCAACACCAATTCGAAAAGCCCCGTGTGAGAACCACGGCGTGGCAATGCAATAGAGTACCATTGGCAAATTCTTGACCTTAGATTTTGTGTTCTCGTTCCTCTTTCTGCTATTTTGGTGATCCGCACATAAATTCGAGAACAAAAAATTGTTTTTACTCGTCGTTTCGATGTATTCGGATATGTGTTCTTCGACCTATCCACACTAAGCCAAACCACAGAATGGGACCAACATTAAAGGCGACTCTTGATGACCGTCAGAAAGGATATATAAGATGACACCTCATGCACTAACGGGTGCAGTCATAGCATCACTAATGCACTGAATCCCATCAGAACTTTGTAGTTAAGCGTGCTTGGGCAAGAGTAGTACAAGAATGGGTTACCTCCCGGGAAGTCCTCGTGTTGCACCCCTCTTTTTATTTTCTTTTTGCAAGAGTAAACTCAACGACTTCGTAGCGTCGTAACTCTTAGAACGCAGAGAACTACGTGTCCGTCAACACCAATTCGAAAAGCCCCGTGTGCGAACCACAACGTGGCAATGCAACGAAGTACCATTTGCAAATTCATGACCTCAGATTTCGAGTTCGGGTGCCTCTTCCGGCTATTTTTGTGATCCGCACCAATATTCGGGAAGAAAAATTGTTTCTACACGTCGTTTCGATGTATTCGGATATGCGTTCTTCGACCCATCCACAGTTAGCAAAACCACAGAATGGGACCCACATTGAAAGCGACTCTAGACGACCATTGGAAAGGATATATGCGATGGTACCTCATGCACTATCAGGTGTGATCATACCATCACTAATGCATCAGATCCCATCAGAACTCCATCGTTAACTGTGCTTGGGCGAGAGTAGTACTAGAATGGGTTACCTCCCGGGAAGTCCTCGTGTTGCACCCCTCTTTTTATTTTCTTATTTTTTTTTTCTTTTTGCAAAAGTAAACGCAGCGACTTCGTATCGTCTTAACTCTTAAACCGCAGAGAACTACGTGTCCGTCAACACCAATTCGAAAAGCCCCGTGTGAGAACCACGGCGTGGCAATGCAATAGAGTACCATTGGCAAATTCTTGACCTCAGATTTTGTGTTCTCGTTCCTCTTTCTGCTATTTTTGTGATCCGCATATAAATTCGGGAACAAAAAATTGTTTTTACTCGTCATTTCGATGTATTCGGATATGCGTTCTTCGACCCATCCACAGTCAGCCAAACCACAGAATGGGACCCACATTGAAAGCGACTCTTGACGACCATTGGAAAGGATATATGCGATGGCACCTTATGCACTATCAGGTGTGATCATACCATCACTAATGCATCAGATCCCATCAGAACTCCATCGTTAAGCGTGCTTGGGCGAGAGTAGTACTAGAATGGGTTACCTCCCGGGAAGTCCTCGTGTTGCACCCCTCTTTTTATTTTCTTATTTTTTTTTTCTTTTTGCAAAAGTAAACGCAGCGACTTCGTATCGTCTTAACTCTTAAACAGCAGAGAACTACGTGTCCGTCAACACCAATTCGAAAAGCCCCGTGTGAGAACCACGGCGTGGCAATGCAATAGAGTACCATTGGCAAATTCTTGACCTTAGATTTTGTGTTCTCGTTCCTCTTTCTGCTATTTTTGTGATCCGCACATAAATTCGAGAACAAAAAATTGTTTTTACTCGTCGTTTCGATGTATTCGGATATGTGTTCTTCGACCTATCCACACTAAGCCAAACCACAGAATGGGACCAACATTAAAGGCGACTCTTGATGACCGTCAGAAAGGATATATAAGATGACACCTCATGCACTAACGGGTGCAGTCATACCATCACTAATGCACTGAATCCCATCAGAACTTTGTAGTTAAGCGTGCTTGGGCAAGAGTAGTACAAGAATGGGTTACCTCCCGGGAAGTCCTCGTGTTGCACCCCTCTTTTTATTTTCTTTTTGCAAGAGTAAACTCAACGACTTCGTAGCGTCGTAACTCTTAGAACGCAGAGAACTACGTGTCCGTCAACACCAATTCGAAAAGCCCCGTGTGCGAACCACAACGTGGCAATGCAACGAAGTACCATTTGCAAATTCATGACCTCAGATTTCGAGTTCGGGTGCCTCTTCCGGCTATTTTTGTGATCCGCACCAATATTCGGGAAGAAAAATTGTTTCTACACGTCGTTTCGATGTATTCGGATATGCGTTCTTCGACCCATCCACAGTTAGCAAAACCACAGAATGGGACCCACATTGAAAGCGACTCTAGACGACCATTGGAAAGGATATATGCGATGGCACCTCATGCACTATCAGGTGTGATCATACCATCACTAATGCATCAGATCCCATCAGAACTCCATCGTTAACTGTGCTTGGGCGAGAGTAGTACTAGAATGGGTTACCTCCCGGGAAGTCCTTGTGTTGCACCCCTCTTTTTATTTTCTTATTTTTTTTTTCTTTTTGCAAAAGTAAACGCAGCGACTTCGTATCGTCTTAACTCTTAAACCGCAGAGAACTACGTGTCCGTCAACACCAATTCGAAAAGCCCCGTGTGAGAACCACGGCGTGGCAATGCAATAGAGTACCATTGGCAAATTCTTGACCTCAGATTTTGTGTTCTCGTTCCTCTTTCTGCTATTTTTGTGATCCGCATATAAATTCGGGAACAAAAAATTGTTTTTACTCGTCATTTCGATGTATTCGGATATGCGTTCTTCGACCCATCCACACTAAGCCAAACCATAGAATGGGACCAACATTAAAAGCGACTCTTAATGACCGTCATAAAGGATATATAAGATGACACCTCATGCACTAACGGGTGCAATCATACCTTCACTAATGCACTGAATTCCATCAGAACTCTGTAGTTAAGCGTGCTTGGGCAAGAGTAGTACTAGAATAGGTTACCTCCCGGGAAGTCCTCGTGTTGCACCCCTCTTTTTATTTTCTTTTTGCAAGAGTAAACTCAACGACTTCGTAGCGTCGTAACTCTTAGAACGCAGAGAACTACGTGTCTGTCAACACCAATTCGAAAAGCCCCGTGTGCGAACCACAACGTGGCAATGCAACGAAGTACCATTTGCAAATTCTTGACCTCAGATTTCGAGTTTGGGTGCCTCTTCCGGTTATTTTTGTGATCCGCACCAATATTCGGGAACAAAAAATTGTTTCTACACGTCGTTTCGATGTATTCAGATATGCGTTCTTCGACCCATCTACAGTCAGCCAAACCACAGAATGGGACCCACATTGAAAGCGACTCTTGATGACCATTGGAAAGGATATATGCGATGGCACCTCATGCACTATCAGGTGTGATCATACCATCACTAATGCATCAGATCCCATCAGAACTCCGTCGTTAACCGTGCTTGGGCGAGAGTAGTACTAGAATGGGTTACCTCCCGGGAAGTCCTCGTGTTGCACCCCTCTTTTTATTTTCTTATTTTTTTTTTCTTTTTGCAAGAGTAAACGCAGCGACTTCTTAACGTCTTAACTCTTAGACCGTAGAGAACTACGTGTCCGTCAACACCAATTCGAAAAGCCTCGTGTGAGAACCACGGCGTGGCAATGCAATAGAGTACCATTGGCAAATTCTTGACCTCAGATTTTGTGTTCTCGTTCCTCTTTCTGCTATTTTTGTGATCCGCACATAAATTCGAGAACAAAAAATTGTTTTTACTCGTCGTTTCGATGTATTCGGATATGCGTTCTTCGACTCATCCACACTAAGCCAAACCACAGAATGGGACCAACATTAAAGGCGACTCTTGATGACTGTCAGAAAGGATATATAAGATGACACCTCATGCACTAACGGGTGCAATCATACCATCACTAATGCACTCAATCCCATCAGAACTTTGTAGTTAAGCGTGCTTGGGCAAGAGTAGTACTAGAATGGGTTACCTCCCGGGAAGTCCTCGTGTTGCACCCCTCTTTTTATTTTCTTTTTGCAAGAGTAAACTCAACGACTTCGTAGCGTCGTAACTCTTAGAACGCAGAGAACTACGTGTCCGTCAACACCAATTCGAAAAGCCCCGTGTGCGAACCACAACGTGGCAATGCAACGAAGTACCATTTGCAAATTCTTGACCTTAGATTTCGAGTTTGGGTGCCTATTCCGGCTATTTTTGTGATCCGCACCAATATTCGGGAACAAAAATTTTTTTCTACACGTCGTTTCGATGTATTCGGATATGCGTTCTTCGACCCATCCACAGTCAGCCAAACCACATAATGGGACCCACATTGAAAGCGACTCTTGAAGACCATTGGAAAGGATATATGCGATGGCACCTCATGCACTATCAGGTGTGATCATACCATCACTAATGCATCAGATCCCATCAGAACTCCATCGTTAACCGTGCTTGGTCGATAGTAGTACTAGAATGGGTTACCTCCCGGGAAGTCCTCGTGTTGCACCCCTCTTTTTATTTTCTTCTTTTTTTTTTTCTTTTTGCAAGAGTAAACGCAGCGACTTCGTAGCGTCGTAACTCTTAGAACGCAGAGAACTACGTGTCCGTCAACACCAATTCGAAAAGCCCCTTGTGTAAACCACAACGTGGCAATGCAACGAAGTACCATTTGCAAATTCTTGACCTCAGATTTCAAGTTCGGGTTCCTCTTCCGGCTATTTTTGTGATCCGCACCAGTATTCGGGAACAAAAAATTGTTTTTACACGTCGTTTCGATGTATTAGGATATGCGTTTGTTGACCCATCCACAGTCAGCCAAACCACAGAATGGGACCCACATTAAAAGCGACTCTTGATGACCATTAGAAAGCATATATGCGATGGCACCTCATGCACTATCATGTGTGATCATACCATCACTAATGCACCGGATCCCATCAGAACTCTGTAGTTAAGCTTGCTTTGGCGAGAGTAGTACTAGGATGGGTGACCTTCCAGGAAGTCCTCGTGTTGCACCCTTCTTTTTATTTTCTTCTTTTCTATTTTTTTTTCTTTTTGCAAGTGTAAACTCAACGACTTCGTAGCGTCGTAACTCTTAGAACGCAGAGAACTACGTGTCCGTCAACACCAATTCGAAAAGCCCTTTGTGTAAACCACAACGTGGCAATTCAACGGAGTACCATTTGCAAATTCTTTACCTCAGATTTCGAGATCGGGTTCCTCTTCCGGCTATTTTTGTGATCCGCACCAATATTCGGGAACAAAAAATTGTTTTTACACGTCGTTTCGATGTATTCGGATATGCGTTCGACGACCCATCCGCAGTCAGCCAAACCACAGAATGTGACCCACATTAAAAGCGACTCTTGATGACCATTGGAAAGGATATATGCGATTGCACCTCATGCACTATCAGGTGTGATCATACCATCACTAATGCATCAGATCCAATCAGAACTCCGTCGTTAAGCGTACTAGAATGGGTTACCTCCCGGGAAGTCCTCGTGTTGCACCCCTCTTTTTATTTTCTTATTTTTATTTTCTTTTTGCAAGAGTAAACGCAGCGTCCTCGTAGCGTCTTAACTCTTAGACCGCAGAGAACTACGTGTCTGTCCACCAATTCGAAAAGCCCCGTGTGAGAACCACGGCGTGGCAATGCAATAAAGTACCATTGGCAAATTCTTGACCTCAGATTTTGTGTTCTCGTTCCTCTTTCTGCAATTTTTGTGATCCGCACATAAATTCGAGAACAAAAAATTGTTTTTACTCGTCGTTTCGATGTATTCGGATATGCGTTCTTCGACCCATCCACACTAAGCCAAACCACAGAATGGGACCAACATTAAAGGCGACTCTTGATGACCGTCAGAAAGGATATATAAGATGACACCTCATGCCCTAACGGGTGCAATTATACCATCACTAATGCACTGAATCCCATCAGAACTCTGTAGTTAAGCGTGCTTGGGCAAGAGTAGTACTAGAATGGGTTACCTCCCGGGAAGTCCTCGTGTTGCACCCCTCTTTTTATTTTCTTTTTGCAAGAGTAAACTCAACGACTTCGTAGCGTCGTAACTCTTAGAACGCTGAGAACTACGTGTCCGTCAACACCAATTCGAAAAGCCCCGTGTGCGAACCACAACGTGGCAATGCAACGAAGTACCATTTGCAAATTCTTGACCTCAGATTTCGAGTTCGGGTGCCTCTTCCGGTTATTTTTGTGATCCGCACCAATATTCGGGAACAAAAAATTGTTTCTACACGTCGTTTCGATGTATTCGGATATGCGTTCTTCGACCCATCCACAGTCAGCCAAACCACAGAATGGGACCCACATTGAAAGCGAGTCTTGACGACCATTGGAAAGGATATATGCGATGGCACCTCATGCACTATCAGGTGTGATCATACCATCACTAATGCATCAGATCCCATCAGAACTCCATCGTTAAGCGTGCTTGGGCGAGAGTAGTACTAGAATGGGTTACCTCCCGGGAAGTCCTCGTGTTGCACCCCTCTTTTTATTTTCTTATTTTTTTTTTCTTTTTGCAAAAGTAAACGCAGCGACTTCGTATCGTCTTAACTCTTAAACCGCAGAGAACTACGTGTCCGTCAACACCAATTCGAAAAGCCCCGTGTGAGAACCACGGCGTGGCAATGCAATAGAGTACCATTGGCAAATTCTTGACCTTAGATTTTGTGTTCTCGTTCCTCTTTCTGCTATTTTTGTGATCCGCACATAAATTCGAGAACAAAAAATTGTTTTAACTCGTCGTTTCGATGTATTCGGATATGTGTTCTTCGACCTATCCACACTAAGCCAAACCACAGAATGGGACCAACATTAAAGACGACTCTTGATGACCGTCAGAAAGGATATATAAGATGACACCTCATGCACTAACGGGTGCAGTCATACCATCACTAATGCACTGAATCCCATCAGAACTTTGTAGTTAAGCGTGCTTGGGCAAGAGTAGTACTAGAATGGGTTACCTCCCGGGAAGTCCTCGTGTTGCACCCCTCTTTTTATTTTCTTTTTGCAAGAGTAAACTCAACGACTTCGTAGCGTCGTAACTCTTAGAACGCAGAGAACTACGTGTCCGTCAACACCAATTCGAAAAGCCCCGTGTGCGAACCACAACGTGGCAATGCAACGAAGTACCATTTGCAAATTCATGACCTCAGATTTCGAGTTCGGGTGCCTCTTCCGGCTATTTTTGTGATCCGCACCAATATTCGGGAACAAAAAATTGTTTCTACACGTCGTTTCGATGTATTCGGATATGCGTTCTTCGACCCATCCACAGTTAGCCAAACCACAGAATGGGACCCACATTGAAAGCGACTCTAGACGACCATTGGAAAGGATATATGCGATGGCACCTCATGCACTATCAGGTGTGATTATACCATCACTAATGCATCAGATCCCATCAGAACTCCATCGTTAACTGTGCTTGGGCGAGAGTAGTACTAGAATGGGTTACCTCCCGGGAAGTCCTCGTGTTGCACCCCTCTTTTTATTTTCTTATTTTTTTTTTCTTTTTGCAAAAGTAAACGCAGCGACTTCGTATCGTCTTAACTCTTAAACCGCAGAGAACTACGTGTCCGTCAACACCAATTCGAAAAGCCCCGTGTGAGAACCACGGCGTGGCAATGCAATAGAGTACCATTGGCAAATTCTTGACCTTAGATTTTGTGTTCTCGTTCCTCTTTCTGCTATTTTTGTGATCCGCACATAAATTCGAGAACAAAAAATTGTTTTTACTCGTCGTTTCGATGTATTCGGATATGTGTTCTTCGACCTATCCACACTAAGCCAAACCAGAGAATGGGACCAACATTAAAGGCGACTCTTGATGACCGTCAGAAAGGATATATAAGATGACACCTCATGTACTAACGGGTGCAGTCATACCATCACTAATGCACTGAATCCCATCAGAACTTTGTAGTTAAGCGTGCTTGGGCAAGAGTAGTACTAGAATGGGTTACCTCCCGGGAAGTCCTCGTGTTGCACCCCTCTTTTTATTTTCTTTTTGCAAGAGTAAACTCAACGACTTCGTAGCGTCGTAACTCTTAGAACGCAGAGAACTACGTGTCCGTCAACACCAATTCGAAAAGCCCCGTGTGCGAACCACAACGTGGCAATGCAACGAAGTACCATTTGCAAATTCTTGACCTCAGATTTCGAGTTCGGGTGCCTCTTCCGGTTATTTTTGTGATCCGCACCAATATTCGGGAACAAAAAATTGTTTCTACACGTCGTTTCGATGTATTCGGATATGCGTTCTTCGACCCATCCACAGTCAGCCAAACCACAGAATGGGACCCACATTGAAAGCGACTCTTGACGACCATTGGAAAGGATATATGCGATGGCACCTCATGCACTATCAGGTGTGATCATACCATCACTAATGCATCAGATCCCATCAGAACTCCATCGTTAAGCGTGCTTGGGCGAGAGTAGTACTAGAATGGGTTACCTCCCGGGAAGTCCTCGTGTTGCACCCCTCTTTTTAATTTCTTATTTTTTTTTCTTTTTGCAAAAGTAAACGCAGCGACTTCGTATCGTCTTAACTCTTAAACCGCAGAGAACTACGTGTCCGTCAACACCAATTCGAAAATCCCCGTGTGAGAACCACGGCGTGGCAATGCAATAGAGTACCATTGGCAAATTCTTGACCTTAGATTTTGTGTTCTCGTTCCTCTTTCTGCTATTTTTCTGATCCGCACATAAATTCGAGAACAAAAAATTGTTTTTACTCGTCGTTTTGATGTATTCGGATATGTGTTCTTCGACCTATCCACACTAAGCCAAACCACAGAATGGGACCAACATTAAAGGCGACTCTTGATGACCGTCAGAAAGGATATATAAGATGACACCTCATGCACTAACGGGTGCAGTCATACCATCACTAATGCACTGAATCCCATCAGAACTTTGTAGTTAAGCGTGCTTGGGCAAGAGTAGTACAAGAATGGGTTACCTCCCGGGAAGTCCTCGTGTTGCACCCCTCTTTTTATTTTCTTTTTGCAAGAGTAAACTCAACGACTTCGTAGCGTCGTAACTCTTAGAACGCAGAGAACTACGTGTCCGTCAACACCAATTCGAAAAGCCCCGTGTGCGAACCACAACGTGGCAATGCAACGAAGTACCATTTGCAAATTCATGACCTCAGATTTCGAGTTCGGGTGCCTCTTCCGGCTATTTTTGTGATCCGCACCAATATTCGGGAACAAAAAATTGTTTCTACACGTCGTTTCGATGTATTCGGATATGCGTTCTTCGACCCATCCACAGTTAGCCAAACCACAGAATGGGACCCACATTGAAAGCGACTCTAGACGACCATTGGAAAGGATATATGCGATGGCACCTCATGCACTATCAGGTGTGATCATACCATCACTAATGCATCAGATCCCATCAGAACTCCATCGTTAACTGTGCTTGGGCGAGAGTAGTACTAGAATGGGTTACCTCCCGGGAAGTCCTCGTGTTGCACCCCTCATTTTATTTTCTTATTTTTTTTTTCTTTTTGCAAAAGTAAACGCAGCGACTTCGTATCGTCTTAACTCTTAAACCGCAGAGAACTACGTGTCTGTCAACACCAATTCGAAAAGTCCCGTGTGAGAACCACGGCGTGGCAATGCAATAGAGTACCATTGGCAAATTCTTGACCTTAGATTTTGTGTTCTCGTTCCTCTTTCTGCTATTTTTGTGATCCGCACATAAATTCGAGAACAAAAAATTGTTTTTACTCATCGTTTCGATGTATTCGGATATGTGTTCTTCGACCTATCCACACTAAGCCAAACCACAGAATGGGACCAACATTAAAGGCGACTCTTGATGACCGTCAGAAAGGATATATAAGATGACACCTCATGCACTAACGGGTGCAGTCATACCATCACTAATGCACTGAATCCCATCAGAACTTTGTAGTTAAGCGTGCTTGGGCAAGAGTAGTACAAGAATGGGTTACCTCCCGGGAAGTCCTCGTGTTGCACCCCTCTTTTTATTTTCTTTTTGCAAGAGTAAACTCAACGACTTCGTAGCGTCGTAACTCTTAGAACGCAGAGAACTACGTGTCCGTCAACACTAATTCGAAAAGCCCCGTGTGCGAACCACAACGTGGCAATGCAACGAAGTACCATTTGCAAATTCATGACCTCAGATTTCGAGTTCGGGTGCCTCTTCCGGCTATTTTTGTGATCCGCACCAATATTCGGGAACAAAAAATTGTTTCTACACGTCGTTTCGATGTATTCGGATATGCGTTCTTCGACCCATCCACAGTTAGCCAAACCACAGAATGGGACCCACATTGAAAGCGACTCTAGACGACCATTGGAAAGGATATATGCGATGGCACCTCATGCACTATCAGGTGTGATCATACCATCACTAATGCATCAGATCCCATCAGAACTCCATCGTTAACTGTGCTTGGGCGAGAGTAGTACTAGAATGGGTTACCTACCGGGAAGTCCTCGTGTTGCACCCCTCATTTTATTTTCTTATTTTTTTTTTCTTTTTGCAAAAGTAAACGCAGCGACTTCGTATCGTCTTAACTCTTAAACCGCAGAGAACTACGTGTCTGTCAACACCAATTTGAAAAGTCCCGTGTGAGAACCACGGCGTGGCAATGCAATAGAGTACCATTGGCAAATTCTTGACCTTAGATTTTGTGTTCTCGTTCCTCTTTCTGCTATTTTTGTGATCCGCACATAAATTCGAGAACAAAAAATTGTTTTTACTCGTCGTTTCGATGTATTCGGATATGTGTTCTTCGACATATCCACACTAAGCCAAACCACAGAATGGGACCAACATTAAAGGCGACTCTTGATGACCGTCAGAAAGGATATATAAGATGACACCTCATGCACTAACGGGTGCAGTCATACCATCACTAATGCACTGAATCCCATCAGAACTTTGTAGTTAAGCGTGCTTGGGCAAGAGATGTACAAGAATGGGTTACCTCCCGGGAAGTCCTCGTGTTGCACCCCTCTTTTTATTTTCTTTTTGCAAGAGTAAACTCAACGACTTCGTAGCGTCGTAACTCTTAGAACGCAGAGAACTACGTGTCCGTCAACACCAATTCGAAAAGCCCCGTGTGCGAACCACAACGTGGCAATGCAACGAAGTACCATTTGCAAATTCATGACCTCAGATTTCGAGTTCGGGTGCCTCTTCCGGCTATTTTTGTGATCCGCACCAATATTCGGGAACAAAAAATTGTTTCTACACGTCATTTCGATGTATTCGGATATGCGTTCTTCGACCCATCCACAGTTAGCCAAACCACAGAATGGGACCCACATTGAAAGCGACTCTAGACGACCATTGGAAAGGATATATGCGATGGCACCTCATGCACTATCAGGTGTGATCATACCATCACTAATGCATCAGATCCCATCAGAACTCCATCGTTAACTGTGCTTGGGCGAGAGTAGTACTAGAATGGGTTACCTCCCGGGAAGTCCTCGTGTTGCACCCCTCTTTTTGTTTTCTTCTTTTTTTTTTCTTTTTGCAAGAGTAAACGCAGAGACTTCGTAGCGTCTTAACTCTTAGACCGCAGAGAACTAAGTGTCCGTCAACAGCAATTCGAAAAGCCCCGTGTGAGAACCACGGCGTGGCAATGCAATAGAGTACCATTGGCAAATTCTTGACCTCAGATTTTGTGTTCTCGTTCCTCTTTCTGCTATTTTTGTGATCCGCACATAAATTCGGGAACAAAAAATTGTTTTTACTCGTCATTTCGATGTATTCGGATATGCGTTCTTCGACCCATCCACACTAAGCCAAACCACAGAATGGGACCAACATTAAAAGCGACTCTTGATGACCGTCATAAAGGATATATAAGATGACACCTCATGCACTAACGGGTGCAATCATACCATCACTAATGCACTGAATCCCATCAGAACTCTATAGTTAAGCGTGCTTGGGCAAGAGTAGTACTAGAATAGGTTACCTCCCGGGAAGTCCTCGTGTTGCACCCCTCTTTTTATTTTCTTTTTGCAAGAGTAAACTCAACGACTTCGTAGTGTCGTAACTCTTAGAACGCAGAGAACTACGTGTCCGTCAACAACAATTCGAAAAGCCCCGTGTGAGAACCACGGCGTGGCAATGCAATAGAGTACCATTGGCAACTTCTTGACCTCAGATTTTGTGTTCTCGTACCTCTTTCTGCTATTTTTGTGATCCGCACATAAATTCGGGAACAAAAAATTGTTTTTACTCGTTATTTTGATGTATTTGGATATGCGTTCTTCGACCCGTCCACACTAAGCCAAACCACAGAATGGGACCAACATTAAAAGCGACTCTTGATGACCGTCATAAAGGATATATAAGATGACACCTCATGCACTAACGGGTGCAATCATACCATCACTAATGCACTGAATCCCATCAGAACTCTGTAGTTAAGCGTGCTTGGGCAAGAGTAGTACTAGAATAGGTTACCTCCCGGGAAGTCCTCGTGTTGCACCCCTCTTTTTATTTTCTTCTTTTTTTTTTTCTTTTTGCAAGAGTAAACGCAGAGACTTCGTAGCGTCTTAACTCTTAGACCGCAGAGAACTACGTGTCCGTCAACACCAATTCGAAAAGCCCCGTGTGAGAACCACGGCGTGGCAATGCAATAGAGTACCATTGGCAAATTCTTGACCTCAGATTTTGTGTTCTCGTTCCTCTTTCTGCTATTTTTGTGATCCGCACATAAATTCGGGAACAAAAAATTGTTTTTACTCGTCATTTCGATGTATTCGGATATGCGTTCTTCGACCCATCCACACTAAGCCAAACCACAGAATGGGACCAACATTAAAAGCGACTCTTGATGACCGTCATAAAGGATATATAAGATGACACCTCATGCACTAACGGGTGCAATCATACCATCACTAATGCACTGAATCCCATCAGAACTCTGTAGTTAAGCGTGCTTGGGCAAGAGTAGTACTAGAATAGGTTACCTCCCGGGAAGTCCTTGTGTTGCACCCCTCTTTTTATTTTCTTTTTGCAAGAGTAAACTCAACGACTTCGTAGTGTCGTAACTCTTAGAACGCAGAGAACTACGTGTCCGTCAACACCAATTCGAAAAGCCCCGTGTGTGAACCACAACGTGGCAATGCAACGAAGTACCATTTGCAAATTCTTGACCTCAGATTTCGAGTTCGGGTTCCTCTTCCGGCTATTTTTGTGATCCGCACCAATATTCGGGAACAAAAAATTGTTTTTACACGTTGTTTCGATGTAATCGGATATGCATTTGTTGACCCATCCACAGTCAGCCAAACCACAAAATGGGACCCACATTAAAAGCGACTCTTGATGACCATTGGAAAGCATATATGCGATGGCACCTCATGCACTATCATGTGTGATCATACCATCACTAATGCACCGGATCCCATCAGAACTCTGTAGTTAAGCTTGCTTTGGCGAGAGTAGTACTAGGATGGGTGACCTTCCAGGAAGTCCTCGTGTTGCACCCCTCTTTTTTTCTTCTTCTTTTCTATTTTTTTTCTTTTTGCAAGAGTAAACTCAACGACTTCGTAGCGTCGTAACTCTTAGAACGCAGAGAACTATGTGTCCGTCAACACCAATTCGAAAAGCCCCTTGTATAAACCACAACGTGGCAATGCAACAAAGTACCATTTGCAAATTCTTTACCTCAGATTTCGAGATCGGGTTCCTCTTCCGGCTATTTTTGTGATCCGCACCAATATTCGGGAACAAAAAATTCTTTTTACACGTCGTTTCGATGTATTCGGATATGCGTTCGACGACCCATCCACAGTCAGCCAAACCACATAATGTGACCCACATTAAAAGCGACTCTTGATGACCATTGGAAAGGATATATGCGATGGCACCTCATGCACTATCAGGT
This sequence comes from Lepidium sativum, assembly GCA_023374145.1. NCBI lineage: Eukaryota > Viridiplantae > Streptophyta > Magnoliopsida > Brassicales > Brassicaceae > Lepidium > Lepidium sativum. Next base: position 36,731 of record JAKUCM010004525.1, on the reverse strand, counting down.
GTGATCATACCATCACTAATGCATCAGATCCAATCAGAACTCCGTCATTAAGCGTGCTTGGGCGAGAGTAGTACTAGAATGGGTTACCTCCCGGGAAGTCCTCGTGTTGCACCCCTCTTATTATTTTCTTATTTTGTTTTTTCTTTTTGCAAGAGTAAACGCAGCGACTTCGTAGCGTCTTAACTCTTAGACCGCAGAGAACTACGTGTCCGTCAACACCAATTCGAAAAGCCCCGTGTGAGAACCACGGCGTGGCAATGCAATAGAGTACCATTGGCAAATTCTTGACCTCAGAATTTGTGTTCTCGTTCCTCTTTCTGCTATTTTTGTGATCCGCACATAAATTCGAGAACAAAAAATTGTTTTTACTCGTCGTTTCGATGTATTCGGATATGCGTTCTTCGACCCATCCACACTAAGCCAAACCACAGAATGGGACCAACATTAAAGGCGACTCTTGATGACCGTCAGAAAGGATATATAAGATGACACCTCATGCACTAACGGGTGCAATCATACCATCACTAATGCACTGAATCCCATCAGAACTCTGTAGTTAAGCGTGCTTGGGCAAGAGTAGTACTAGAATGGGTTACCTCCCGGGAAGTCCTCGTGTTGCACCCCTCTTTTTATTTTCTTTTTGCAAGAGTAAACTCAACGACTTTGTAGCGTCGTAACTCTTAGAACGCAGAGAACTACGTGTCAATCAACACCAATTCGAAAAGCCTCGTGTGCGAACCACAATGTGGCAATGCAACGAAGTACCATTTGCAAATTCTTGACCTCAGATTTCGAGTTCGGGTGCCTTTTCCGGCTATTTTTGTGATCCGCACCAATATTCGGGAACAAAAAATTGTTTCTACACGTCGTTTCGATGTATTCGGATATGCGTTCTTCGACCCATCCACAGTCAGCCAAACCACAGAATGGGACCCACATTGAAAGCGACTCTTGACGACCATTGGAAAGGATATATGCGATGGCACCTCATGCACTATCATGTGTGATCATACCATCACTAATGCACCGGATCCCATCAGAACTCTGTAGTTAAGCTTGCTTTGGCGAGAGTAGTACTAGGATGGGTGACCTTCCAGGAAGTCCTCGTGTTGCACCCCTCTTTTTATTTTCTTCTTTTCTATTTTTTTTCTTTTTGCAAGAGTAAACTCAACGACTTCGTAGTGTCGTAACTCTTAGAACGCAGAGAACTACGTGTCCGTCAACACCAATTCGAAAAGCCCCGTGTGTGAACCACAACGTGGCAATGCAACGAAGTACCATTTGCAAATTCTTGACCTCAGATTTCGAGTTCGGGTTCCTCTTCCGGCTATTTTTGTGATCCGCACCAATATTCGGGAACAAAAAATTGTTTTTACACGTCGTTTCGATGTAATCGGATATGCATTTGTTGACCCATCCACAGTCAGCCAAACCACAGAATGGGACCCACATTAAAAGCGACTCTTGATGACCATTGGAAAGCATATATGCGATGGCACCTCATGCACTATCATGTGTGATCATACCATCACTAATGCACCGGATCCCATCAGAACTCTGTAGTTAAGCTTGCTTTGGCGAGAGTAGTACTAGGATGGGTGACCTTCCGGGAAGTCCTCGTGTTGCACCCCTCTTTTTATTTTCTTCTTTTCTATTTTTTTTCTTTTTGCAAGAGTAAACTCAACGACTTCGTAGCGTCGTAACTCTTAGAACGCAGAGAACTACGTGTCCGTCAACACCAATTCGAAAAGCCCCTTGTATAAACCACAACGTGGCAATGCAACGGAGTACCATTTGCAAATTCTTTACCTCAGATTTCGAGATCGGGTTCCTCTTCCGGCTATTTTTGTGATCCGCACCAATATTCGGGAACAAAAAATTCTTTTTACACGTCGTTTCGATGTATTCGGATATGCGTTTGTTGACCCATCCACAGTCAGCTAAACCACAGAATGGGACCCACATTAAAAGCGACTCTTGATGACCATTGGAAAGGATATATGCGATGGCACCTCATGCACTATCAGGTGTGATCATACCATCACTAATGCATCAGATCCAATCAGAACTCCGTCGTTAAGCGTGCTTGGGCGAGAGTAGTACTAGAATGGGTTACCTCCCGGGAAGTCCTCGTGTTGCACCCCTCTTTTTATTTTCTTTTTGCAAGAGTAAACGCAGCGACTTCGTAGCGTCTTAACTCTTAGACCGCAGAGAAATACGTGTCCGTCAACACCAATTCGAAAAGCCCCGTGTGAGAACCACGGCGTGGCAATGCAATAGAGTACCATTGGCATATTCTTGACCTCAGATTTTGTGTTCTCGTTCCTCTTTCTGCTATTTTTGTGATCCGCACATAAATTCGAGAACAAAAAATTATTTTTACTCGTCGTTTCGATGTATTTGGATATGCGTTCTTCGACCCATCCACACTAAGCCAAACCACAGAATGGGACCAACATTAAAGGCGACTCTTGATGACCGTCAGAAAGGATATATAAGATGACACCTCATGCACTAACGGGTGCAATCATACCATCACTAATGCACTGAATCCCATCTGAACTCTGTAGTTAAGCTTGCTTGGGCAAGAGTAGTACTAGAATGGGTTACCTCCCGGGAAGTCCTCGTGTTGCACCCCTCTTTTTATTTTCTTTTTGCAAGAGTAAATTCAACGACTTCGTAGCGTCTTAACTCTTAGAACGCAGAGAACTACGTGTCAGTCAACACCATTTCGAAAAGCCCCGTGTGCGAACCACAACGTGGCAATGCAACGAAGTACCATTTGCAAATTCTTGACCTCAGATTTCGAGTTCGGGTGCCTTTTCCGGCTATTTTTGTGATCTGCACCAATATTCGGGAACAAAAAATTGTTTTTACACGTCGTTTCGATGTATTCGGATATGCGTTTGTTGACCCATCCACAGTCAGCTAAACCACAGAATGGGACCCACATTAAAAGCGACTCTTGATGACCATTGGAAAGCATATATGCGATGGCACCTCATGCACTATCATGTGTGATCATACCATCACTAATGCACCGGATCCCATCAGAACTCTGTAGTTAAGCTTGCTTTGGCGAGAGTAGTACTAGGATGGGTGACCTTCCAGGAAGTCCTCGTGTTGCACCCCTCTTTTTATTTTCTTCTTTTCTATTTTTTTTCTTTTTGCAAGAGTAAACTCAACGACTTCGTAGCGTCGTAACTCTTAGAACGCAGAGAACTACGTGTCCGTCAACACCAATTCGAAAAGCCCCTTGTATAAACCACAACGTAGCAATGCAACGGAGTACCATTTGCAAATTCTTTACCTCAGATTTCGAGATCGGGTTCCTCTTCCGGCTATTTTTGTGATCCGCACCAATATTCGGGAACAAAAAATTCTTTTTACACGTCGTTTCGATGTGTTCGGATATGCGTTCGACGACCCATCCGCAGTCAGCCAAAACACATAATGTGACCCACATTAAAAGCGACTCTTGATGACCATTGGAAAGGATATATGCGATGGCACCTCATGCACTATCAGGTGTGATCATACCATCACTAATGCATCAGATCCAATCAGAACTCCGTCGTTAAGCGTGCTTGGGCGAGAGTAGTACTAGAATGGGTTACCTCCCGGGAAGTCCTCGTGTTGCACCCCTCTTTTTATTTTCTTATTTTTTTTTCTTTTTGCAAGAGTAAACGCAGCGACTTCGTAGCGTCTTAACTCTTAGACCGCAGAGAACTACGTGTCCGGCAACACCAATTCGAAAAGCCCCGTGTGAGAACCACGGCGTGGCAATGCAATAGAGTACCATTGGCAAATTCTTGACCTCAGATTTTGTGTTCTCGTTCCTCTTTCTGCTATTTTTGTGATCCGCACATAAATTCGGGAACAAAAAATTGTTTTTACTCGTCGTTTCGATGTATTCGGATATGCGTTCTTCGAGCCATCCACACTAAGCCAAACCACAGAATGGGACCAACATTAAAAGCGACTCTTGATGACCGTCATAAAGGATATATAAGATGACACCTCATGCACTAACAGGTGCAATCATACCATCACTAATGCACTGAATCCCATCAGAACTCTGTAGTTAAGCTTGCTTGGGCAAGAGTAGTACTAGAATGGGTTACCTCCCGGGAAGTCCTCGTGTTGCACCCCTCTTTTTATTTTCTTTTTGCAAGAGTAAATTCAACGACTTCGTAGCGTCTTAACTCTTAGAACGCAGAGAACTACGTGTCAGTCAACACCATTTCGAAAAGCCCCGTGTGCGAACCACAACGTGGCAATGCAACGAAGTACCATTTGCAAATTCTTGACCTCAGATTTCGAGTTCGGGTGCCTTTTCCGGCTATTTTTGTGATCTGCACCAATATTCGGGAACAAAAAATTGTTTTTACACGTCGTTTCGATGTATTCGGATATGCGTTTGTTGACCCATCCACAGTCAGCTAAACCACAGAATGGGACCCACATTAAAAGCGACTCTTGATGACCATTGGAAAGCATATATGCGATGGCACCTCATGCACTATCATGTGTGATCATACCATCACTAATGCACCGGATCCCATCAGAACTCTGTAGTTAAGCTTGCTTTGGCGAGAGTAGTACTAGGATGGGTGACCTTCCAGGAAGTCCTCGTGTTGCACCCCTCTTTTTATTTTCTTCTTTTCTATTTTTTTTCTTTTTGCAAGAGTAAACTCAACGACTTCGTAGCGTCGTAACTCTTAGAACGCAGAGAACTACGTGTCCGTCAACACCAATTCGAAAAGCCCCTTGTATAAACCACAACGTAGCAATGCAACGGAGTACCATTTGCAAATTCTTTACCTCAGATTTCGAGATCGGGTTCCTCTTCCGGCTATTTTTGTGATCCGCACCAATATTCGGGAACAAAAAATTCTTTTTACACGTCGTTTCGATGTGTTCGGATATGCGTTCGACGACCCATCCGCAGTCAGCCAAAACACATAATGTGACCCACATTAAAAGCGACTCTTGATGACCATTGGAAAGGATATATGCGATGGCACCTCATGCACTATCAGGTGTGATCATACCATCACTAATGCATCAGATCCAATCAGAACTCCGTCGTTAAGCGTGCTTGGGCGAGAGTAGTACTAGAATGGGTTACCTCCCGGGAAGTCCTCGTGTTGCACCCCTCTTTTTATTTTCTTATTTTTTTTTCTTTTTGCAAGAGTAAACGCAGCGACTTCGTAGCGTCTTAACTCTTAGACCGCAGAGAACTACGTGTCCGGCAACACCAATTCGAAAAGCCCCGTGTGAGAACCACGGCGTGGCAATGCAATAGAGTACCATTGGCAAATTCTTGACCTCAGATTTTGTGTTCTCGTTCCTCTTTCTGCTATTTTTGTGATCCGCACATAAATTCGGGAACAAAAAATTGTTTTTACTCGTCGTTTCGATGTATTCGGATATGCGTTCTTCGAGCCATCCACACTAAGCCAAACCACAGAATGGGACCAACATTAAAAGCGACTCTTGATGACCGTCATAAAGGATATATAAGATGACACCTCATGCACTAACAGGTGCAATCATACCATCACTAATGCACTGAATCCCATCAGAACTCTGTAGTTAAGCGTGCTTGGGCAAGAGTAGTACTAGAATAGGTTACCTCCCGGGAAGTCCTCGTGTTGCACCCCTCTTTTTATTTTCTTTTTGCAAGAGTAAACTCAACGACTTCGTAGCGTCGTAACTCTTAGAACGCAGAGAACTACGTGTCTTTGTCAACACCAATTTGAAAAGCCCCGTGTGCGAACCACAACGTGGCAATGCAACGAAGTACCATTTGCAAATTCTTGACCTCAGATTTCGAGTTCGGGTTCCTCTTCCGGCTATTTTTGTGATCCGCACCAATATTCGGGAACAAAAAATTGTTTTTACACGTCGTTTCGATGTAATCGGATATGCATTTGTTGACCCATCCACAGTCAGCCAAACCACAGAATGGGACCCACATTAAAAGCGACTCTTGATGACCATTGGAAAGCATATATGCGATGGCACCTCATGCACTATCATGTGTGATCATACCATCACTAATGCACCGGATCCCATCAGAACTCTGTAGTTAAGCTTGCTTTGGCGAGAGTAGTACTAGGATGGGTGACCTTCCAGGAAGTCCTCGTGTTGCACCCCTCTTTTTATTTTCTTCTTTTCTCTTTTTTTTTCTTTTTGCAAGAGTAAACTCAACGACTTCATAGCGTCGTAACTCTTAGAACGCAGAGAACTACGTGTCCGTCAACACCAATTCGAAAAGCCCCTTGTATAAACCACAACGTGGCAATGCAACGGAGTACCATTTGCAAATTCTTTACCTCAGATTTCGAGATCGGGTTCCTCTTCCGGCTATTTTTGTGATCCGCACCAATATTCGGGAACAAAAAATTCTTTTTACACGTCGTTTCGATGTATTCGGATATGCGTTTGTTGACCCATCCACAGTCAGCTAAACCACAGAATGGGACCCACATTAAAAGCGACTCTTGATGACCATTGGAAAGGATATATGCGATGGCACCTCATGCACTATCAGGTGTGATCATACCATCACTAATGCATCAGATCCAATCAGAACTCCGTCGTTAAGCGTGCTTGGGCGAGAGTAGTACTAGAATGGGTTACCTCCCGGGAAGTCCTCGTGTTGCACCCCTCTTTTTATTTTCTTATTTTTTTTTTCTTTTTGCAAGAGTAAACGCAGCGACTTCGTAGCGTCTTAACTCTTAGACCGCAGAGAAATACGTGTCCGTCAACACCAATTCGAAAAGCCCCGTGTGAGAACCACGGCGTGGCAATGCAATAGAGTACCATTGGCATATTCTTGACCTCAGATTTTGTGTTCTCGTTCCTCTTTCTGCTATTTTTGTGATCCGCACATAAATTCGAGAACAAAAAATTATTTTTACTCGTCGTTTCGATGTATTTGGATATGCGTTCTTCGACCCATCCACACTAAGCCAAACCACAGAATGGGACCAACATTAAAGGCGACTCTTGATGACCGTCAGAAAGGATATATAAGATGACACCTCATGCACTAACGGGTGCAATCATACCATCACTAATGCACTGAATCCCATCTGAACTCTGTAGTTAAGCTTGCTTGGGCAAGAGTAGTACTAGAATGGGTTACCTCCCGGGAAGTCCTCGTGTTGCACCCCTCTTTTTATTTTCTTTTTGCAAGAGTAAACTCAACGACTTCGTAGCGTCTTAACTCTTAGAACGCAGAGAACTACGTGTCAGTCAACACCATTTCGAAAAGCCCCGTGTGCGAACCACAACGTGGCAATGCAACGAAGTACCATTTGCAAATTCTTGACCTCAGATTTCGAGTTCGGGTGCCTTTTCCGGCTATTTTTGTGATCTGCACCAATATTCGGGAACAAAAAATTGTTTTTACACGTCGTTTCGATGTATTCGGATATGCGTTTGTTGACCCATCCACAGTCAGCTAAACCACAGAATGGGACCCACATTAAAAGCGACTCTTGATGACCATTGGAAAGCATATATGCGATGGCACCTCATGCACTATCATGTGTGATCATACCATCACTAATGCACCGGATCCCATCAGAACTCTGTAGTTAAGCTTGCTTTGGCGAGAGTAGTACTAGGATGGGTGACCTTCCAGGAAGTCCTCGTGTTGCACCCCTCTTTTTATTTTCTTCTTTTCTATTTTTTTTCTTTTTGCAAGAGTAAACTCAACGACTTCGTAGCGTCCTAACTCTTAGAACGCAGAGAACTACGTGTCCGTCAACACCAATTCGAAAAGCCCCTTGTATAAACCACAACGTAGCAATGCAACGGAGTACCATTTGCAAATTCTTTACCTCAGATTTCGAGATCGGGTTCCTCTTCCGGCTATTTTTGTGATCCGCACCAATATTCGGGAACAAAAAATTCATTTTACACGTCGTTTCGATGTGTTCGGATATGCGTTCGACGACCCATCCGCAGTCAGCCAAAACACATAATGTGACCCACATTAAAAGCGACTCTTGATGACCATTGGAAAGGATATATGCGATGGCACCTCATGCACTATCAGGTGTGATCATACCATCACTAATGCATCAGATCCAATCAGAACTCCGTCGTTAAGCGTGCTTGGGCGAGAGTAGTACTAGAATGGGTTACCTCCCGGGAAGTCCTCGTGTTGCACCCCTCTTTTTATTTTCTTATTTTTTTTTCTTTTTGCAAGAGTAAACGCAGCGACTTCGTAGCGTCATAACTCTTAGACCGCAGAGAACTACGTGTCCGGCAACACCAATTCGAAAAGCCCCGTGTGAGAACCACGGCGTGGCAATGCAATAGAGTACCATTGGCAAATTCTTGACCTCAGATTTTGTGTTCTCGTTCCTCTTTCTGCTATTTTTGTGATCCGCACATAAATTCGGGAACAAAAAATTGTTTTTACTCGTCGTTTCGATGTATTCGGATATGCGTTCTTCGAGCCATCCACACTAAGCCAAACCACAGAATGGGACCAACATTAAAAGCGACTCTTGATGACCGTCATAAAGGATATATAAGATGACACCTCATGCACTAACAGGTGCAATCATACCATCACTAATGCACTGAATCCCATCAGAACTCTGTAGTTAAGCGTGCTTGGGCAAGAGTAGTACTAGAATAGGTTACCTCCCGGGAAGTCCTCGTGTTGCACCCCTCTTTTTATTTTCTTTTTGCAAGAGTAAACTCAACGACTTCGTAGCGTCGTAACTCTTAGAACGCAGAGAACTACGTGTCTTTGTCAACACCAATTTGAAAAGCCCCGTGTGCGAACCACAACGTGGCAATGCAACGAAGTACCATTTGCAAATTCTTGACCTCAGATTTCGAGTTCGGGTTCCTCTTCCGGCTATTTTTGTGATCCGCACCAATATTCGGGAACAAAAAATTGTTTTTACACGTCGTTTCGATGTAATCGGATATGCATTTGTTGACCCATCCACAGTCAGCCAAACCACAGAATGGGACCCACATTAAAAGCGACTCTTGATGACCATTGGAAAGCATATATGCGATGGCACCTCATGCACTATCATGTGTGATCATACCATCACTAATGCACCGGATCCCATCAGAACTCTGTAGTTAAGCTTGCTTTGGCGAGAGTAGTACTAGGATGGGTGACCTTCCAGGAAGTCCTCGTGTTGCACCCCTCTTTTTATTTTCTTCTTTTCTCTTTTTTTTTCTTTTTGCAAGAGTAAACTCAACGACTTCATAGCGTCGTAACTCTTAGAACGCAGAGAACTACGTGTCCGTCAACACCAATTCGAAAAGCCCCTTGTATAAACCACAACGTGGCAATGCAACGGAGTACCATTTGCAAATTCTTTACCTCAGATTTCGAGATCGGGTTCCTCTTCCAGCTATTTTTGTGATCCGCACCAATATTCGGGAACAAAAAATTCTTTTTACACGTCGTTTCGATGTGTTCGGATATGCGTTCGACGACCCATCCGCAGTCAGCCAAACCACATAATGTGACCCACATTAAAAGCGACTCTTGATGACCATTGGAAAGGATATATGCGATGGCACCTCATGCACTATCAGGTGTGATCATACCATCACTAATGCATCAGATCCAATCAGAACTCCGTCGTTAAGCGTGCTTGGGCGAGAGTAGTACTAGAATGGGTTACCTCCCGGGAAGTCCTCGTGTTGCACCCCTCTTTTTATTTTCTTATTTTTTTTTTCTTTTTGCAAGAGTAAACGCAGCGACTTCGTAGCGTCTTAACTCTTAGACCGCAGAGAAATACGTGTCCGTCAACACCAATTCGAAAAGCCCCGTGTGAAAACCACGGCGTGGCAATGCAATAGAGTACCATTGGCAAATTCTTGACCTCAGATTTTGTGTTCTCGTTCCTCTTTCTGCTATTTTTGTGATCCGCACATAAATTCGAGAACAAAAAATTGTTTTTACTCGTCGTTTCGATGTATTTGGATATGCGTTCTTCGACACATCCACACTAAGCCAAACCACAGAATGGGACCAACATTAAAGGCGACTCTTGATGACCGTCAGAAAGGATATATAAGATGACACCTCATGCACTAACGGGTGCAATCATACCATCACTAATGCACTGAATCCCATCAGAACTCTGTAGTTAAGCGTGCTTGGGCAAGAGTAGTACTAGAATAGGTTACCTCCCGGGAAGTCCTCGTGTTGCACCCCTCTTTTTATTTTCTTTTTGCAAGAGTAAACTCAACGACTTCGTAGCGTCGTAACTCTTAGAACGCAGAGAACTACGTGTCTTTGTCAACACCAATTTGAAAAGCCCCGTGTGCGAACCACAACGTGGCAATGCAACGAAGTACCATTTGCAAATTCTTGACCTCAGATTTCGAGTTCGGGTTCCTCTTCCGGCTATTTTTGTGATCCGCACCAATATTCGGGAACAAAAAATTGTTTTTACACGTCGTTTCGATGTAATCGGATATGCATTTGTTGACCCATCCACAGTCAGCCAAACCACAGAATGGGACCCACATTAAAAGCAACTCTTGATGACCATTGGAAAGCATATATGCGATGGCACCTCATGCACTATCATGTGTGATCATACCATCACTAATGCACCGGATCCCATCAGAACTCTGTAGTTAAGCTTGCTTTGGCGAGAGTAGTACTAGGATGGGTGACCTTCCAGGAAGTCCTCGTGTTGCACCCCTCTTTTTATTTTCTTCTTTTCTCTTTTTTTTTCTTTTTGCAAGAGTAAACTCAACGACTTCGTAGCGTCGTAACTCTTAGAACGCAGAGAACTACGTGTCCGTCAACACCAATTCGAAAAGCCCCTTGTATAAACCACAACGTGGCAATGCAACGGAGTACCATTTGCAAATTCTTTACCTCAGATTTCGAGATCGGGTTCCTCTTCCAGCTATTTTTGTGATCCGCACCAATATTCGGGAACAAAAAATTCTTTTTACACGTCGTTTCGATGTGTTCGGATATGCGTTCGACGACCCATCCGCAGTCAGCCAAACCACATAATGTGACCCACATTAAAAGCGACTCTTGATGACCATTGGAAAGGATATATGCGATGGCACCTCATGCACTATCAGGTGTGATCATACCATCACTAATGCATCAGATCCAATCAGAACTCCGTCGTTAAGCGTGCTTGGGCGAGAGTAGTACTAGAATGGGTTACCTCCCGGGAAGTCCTCGTGTTGCACCCCTCTTTTTATTTTCTTATTTTTTTTTTCTTTTTGCAAGAGTAAACGCAGCGACTTCGTAGCGTCTTAACTCTTAGACCGCAGAGAAATACGTGTCCGTCAACACCAATTCGAAAAGCCCCGTGTGAAAACCACGGCGTGGCAATGCAATAGAGTACCATTGGCAAATTCTTGACCTCAGATTTTGTGTTCTCGTTCCTCTTTCTGCTATTTTTGTGATCCGCACATAAATTCGAGAACAAAAAATTGTTTTTACTCGTCGTTTCGATGTATTTGGATATGCGTTCTTCGACCCATCCACACTAAGCCAAACCACAGAATGGGACCAACATTAAAGGCGACTCTTGATGACCGTCAGAAAGGATATATAAGATGACACCTCATGCACTAACGGGTGCAATCATACCATCACTAATGCACTGAATCCCATCAGAACTCTGTAGTTAAGCGTGCTTGGGCAAGAGTAGTACTAGAATAGGTTACCTCCCGGGAAGTCCTCGTGTTGCACCCCTCTTTTTATTTTCTTTTTGCAAGAGTAAACTCAACGACTTCGTAGCGTCGTAACTCTTAGAACGCAGAGAACTACGTGTCTTTGTCAACACCAATTTGAAAAGCCCCGTGTGCGAACCACAACGTGGCAATGCAACGAAGTACCATTTGCAAATTCTTGACCTCAGATTTCGAGTTCGGGTTCCTCTTCCGGCTATTTTTGTGATCCGCACCAATATTCGGGAACAAAAAATTGTTTTTACACGTCGTTTCGATGTAATCGGATATGCATTTGTTGACCCATCCACAGTCAGCCAAACCACAGAATGGGACCCACATTAAAAGCAACTCTTGATGACCATTGGAAAGCATATATGCGATGGCACCTCATGCACTATCATGTGTGATCATACCATCACTAATGCACCGGATCCCATCAGAACTCTGTAGTTAAGCTTGCTTTGGCGAGAGTAGTACTAGGATGGGTGACCTTCCAGGAAGTCCTCGTGTTGCACCCCTCTTTTTATTTTCTTCTTTTCTCTTTTTTTTTCTTTTTGCAAGAGTAAACTCAACGACTTCGTAGCGTCGTAACTCTTAGAACGCAGAGAACTACGTGTCCGTCAACACCAATTCGAAAAGCCCCTTGTATAAACCACAACGTGGCAATGCAACGGAGTACCATTTGCAAATTCTTTACCTCAGATTTCGAGATCGGGTTCCTCTTCCAGCTATTTTTGTGATCCGCACCAATATTCGGGAACAAAAAATTCTTTTTACACGTCGTTTCGATGTGTTCGGATATGCGTTCGACGACCCATCCGCAGTCAGCCAAACCACATAATGTGACCCACATTAAAAGCGACTCTTGATGACCATTGGAAAGGATATATGCGATGGCACCTCATGCACTATCAGGTGTGATCATACCATCACTAATGCATCAGATCCAATCAGAACTCCGTCGTTAAGCGTGCTTGGGCGAGAGTAGTACTAGAATGGGTTACCTCCCGGGAAGTCCTCGTGTTGCACCCCTCTTTTTATTTTCTTATTTTTTTTTTCTTTTTGCAAGAGTAAACGCAGCGACTTCGTAGCGTCTTAACTCTTAGACCACAGAGAAATACGTGTCCGTCAACACCAATTCGAAAAGCCCCGTGTGAAAACCACGGCGTGGCAATGCAATAGAGTACCATTGGCAAATTCTTGACCTCAGATTTTGTGTTCTCGTTCCTCTTTCTGCTATTTTGTGATCCGCACATAAATTCGAGAACAAAAAATTGTTTTTACTCGTCGTTTCGATGTATTTGGATATGCGTTCTTCAACCCATCCACACTAAGCCAAACCACAGAATGGGACCAACATTAAAGGCGACTCTTGATGACCGTCAGAAAGGATATATAAGATGACACCTCATGCACTAACGGGTGCAATCATACCATCACTAATGCACTGAATCCCATCTGAACTCTGTAGTTAAGCGTGCTTGGGCAAGAGTAGTACTAGAATGGGTTACCTCCCGGGAAGTCCTCGTGTTGCACCCCTCTTTTTATTTTCTTTTTGCAAGAGTAAACTCAACGACTTCGTAGTGTCGTAACTCTTAGAACGCAGAGAACTACGTGTCCGTCAACACCAATTCGAAAAGCCCCGTGTGTGAACCACAACATGGCAATGCAACGAAGTACCATTTGCAAATTCTTGACCTCAGATTTCAAGTTCGGGTTCCTCTTCCGGCTATTTTTGTGATCCGCACCAATATTCGGGAACAAAAAATTGTTTTTACATGTCGTTTCGATGTAATCGGATATGCATTTGTTGACCCATCCACAGTCAGCCAAACCACAGAATGGGACCCACATTAAAAGCGACTCTTGATGACCATTGGAAAGCATATATGCGATGGCACCTCATGCACTATCATGTGTGATCATACCATCACTAATGCACCGGATCCCATCAGAACTCTGTAGTTAAGCTTGCTTTGGCGAGAGTAGTACTAGGATGGGTGACCTTCCAGGAAGTCCTCGTGTTGCACCCCTCTTTTTATTTTCTTCTTTTCTCTTTTTTTTCTTTTTGCAAGAGTAAACTCAACGACTTCGTAGCGTCGTAACTCTTAGAACGCAGAGAACTACGTGTCCGTCAACACCAATTCGAAAAGCCCCTTGTATAAACCACAACGTGGCAATGCAACGGAGTACCATTTGCAAATTCTTTACCTCAGATTTCGAGATCGGGTTCCTCTTCCGGCTATTTTTGTGATCCGCACCAATATTCGGGAACAAAAAATTCTTTTTACACGTCGTTTCGATGTGTTCGGATATGCGTTCGACGACCCATCCGCAGTCAGCCAAACCACATAATGTGACCCACATTAAAAGCGACTCTTGATGACCATTGGAAAGGATATATGCGATGGCACCTCATGCACTATCAGGTGTGATCATACCATCACTAATGCATCAGATCCAATCAGAACTCCGTCGTTAAGCGTGCTTGGGCGAGAGTAGTACTAGAATGGGTTACCTCCCGGGAAGTCCTCGTGTTGCACCCCTCTTTTTATTTTCTTATTTTTTTTTTCTTTTTGCAAGAGTAAACGCAGCGACTTCGTAGCGTCTTAACTCTTAGACCGCAGAGAACTACGTGTCCGTCAACACCAATTCGAAAAGCCCCGTGTGAGAACCACGGCGTGGCAATGCAATAGAGTACCATTGGCAAATTCTTGACCTCAGATTTTGTGTTCTCGTTCCTCTTTCTGCTATTTTTGTGATCCGCACATAAATTCGAGAACAAAAAATTATTTTTACTCGTCGTTTCGATGTATTCGGATATGCGTTCTTCGACCCATCCACACTAAGCCAAACCACAGAATGGGACCAACATTAAAGGCGACTCTTGATGACCGTCAGAAAGGATATATAAGATGACACCTCATGCACTAACGGGTGCAATCATACCATCACTAATGCACTGAATCCCATCAGAACTCTGTAGTTAAGCGTGCTTGGGCAAGAGTAGTACTAGAATGGGTTACCTCCCGGGAAGTCCTCGTGTTGCACCCCTCTTTTTATTTTCTTTTTGCAAGAGTAAACTCAACGACTTCGTAGCGTCTTAACTCTTAGAACGCAGAGAACTACGTGTCAGTCAACACCATTTCGAAAAGCCCCGTGTGCGAACCACAACGTGGCAATGCAACGAAGTACCATTTGCAAATTCTTGACCTCATATTTCGAGTTCGGGTGCCTTTTCCGGCTATTTTTGTGATCCGCACCAATATTCGGGAACAAAAAATTGTTTATACACGTCGTTTCGATGTATTCGGATATGCGTTCTTCGACCCATCCACAGTCAGCCAAACCACAGAATGGGACCCACATTGAAAGCGACTCTTGACGACCATTGGAAAGGATATATGCGATGGCACCTCATGCACTATCAGGTGTGATCATACCATCACTAATGCATCAGATCCCATCAGAACTCCATCGTTAAGCGTGCTTGGGCGAGAGTAGTACTAGAATGGGTTACCTCCCGGGAAGTCCTCGTGTTGCACCCCTCTTTTTATTTTCTTTTTATTTTCTTTTTGCAAGAGTAAACGCAGCGACTTCGTAGCGTCTTAACTCTTAGACCGCAGAGAACTACGTGTCCGTCAACACCAATTCGAAAAGCCCCGTGTGAGAACCACGGCGTGGCAATGCAATAGAGTACCATTGGCAAATTCTTGACCTCAGATTTTGTGTTCTCGTTCCTCTTTCTGCTATTTTTGTGATCCGCACATAAATTCGGGAACAAAAAATTGTTTTTACTCTTCGTTTCGATGTATTCGGATATGCGTTCTTCGACCCACACACTAAGCCAAACCACAAAATGGGACCAACATTAAAAGCGACTCTTGATGACCGTCAGAAAGGATATATAAGATGACACCTCATGCACTAACGGGTGCAATCATACCATCACTAATGCACTGAATCCCATCAGAACTCTGTAGTTAAGCGTGCTTGGGCAAGAGTAGTACTAGAATAGGTTACCTCCCGGGAAGTCCTCGTGTTGCACCCCTCTTTTTATTTTCTTTTTGCAAGAGTAAACTCAACGACTTCGTAGCGTCGTAACTCTTAGAACGCAGAGAACTACGTGTCCGTCAACACCAATTCGAAAAGCCCCGTGTGCGAACCACAACGTGGCAATGCAACCAAGTACCATTTGCAAATTCTTGACCTCAGATTTCGAGTTCAGGTGCCTCTTCCGGCTATTTTTGTGATTCGCACCAATATTCGGGAACAAAAAATTGTTTCTACACGTCGTTTCGATGTATTCGGATATGCGTTCTTCGACCCATCCACAGTCAGCCAAACCACAGAATGGGACCCACATTGAAAGCGACTCTTGACGACCATTGGAAAGGATATATGCGATGGCACCTCATGCACTATCAGGTGTGATCATACCATCACTAATGCATCAGATCCCATCAGAACTCCATCGTTAACTGTGCTTGGGCGAGAGTAGTCCTAGAATGGGTTACCTCCCGGGAAGTCCTCGTGTTGCACCCCTCTTTTTATTTTCTTCTTTTTTTTTTCTTTTTGCAAGAGTAAACGCAGAGACTTCGTAGCGTCTTAACTCTAAGACCGCAGAGAACAACGTGTCCGTCAACACCGATTCGAAAAGCCCCGTGTGAGAACCACGGAGTGGCAATGCAATAGAGTACCATTGGCAAATTCTTGACCTCAGATTTTGTGTTCTCGTTCCTCTTTCTGCTATTTTTGTGATCCGCACATAAATTCGGGAACAAAAAATTTTTTTTACTCGTCGTTTCGATGTATTTGGATATGCGTTCTTCGAGCCATCCACACTAAGCCAAACCACAAAATGGGACCAACATTAAAAGCGACTCTTGATGACCGTCAGAAAGGATATATAAGATGACACCTCATGCACTAACGGGTGCAATCATACCATCACTAATGCACTGAATCCCATCAGAACTCTGTAGTTAAGCGTGCTTGGTCAAGAGTAGTACTAGAATATGTTACCTCCCAGGAAGTCCTCGTGTTACACCCCTCTTTTTATTTTCTTTTTGCAAGAGTAAACTCAACGACTTCGTAGCGTCGTAACTCTTAGAACGCAGAGAACTACGTGTCCGTCAACACCAATTTGAAAAGCCCCATGTGCGAACCACAACGTGGCAATGCAACGAAGTACCATTTGCAAATTCTTGACCTCAGATTTCGAGTTCGGGTTCCTCTTCCGACTATTTTTGTGATCCGCACCAATATTCGGGAACAAAAAATTGTTTTTACACATCGTTTCGATGTATTCGGATATGCGTTTGTTGACCCATCCACAGTCAGCCAAACCACAGAATGGGACCCACATTAAAAGCGACTCTTGATGACCATTGGAAAGCATATATGCGATGGCACCTCATGCACTATCATGTGTGATCATACCATCACTAATGCACCGGATCCCATCAGAACTCTGTAGTTAAGCTTGCTTTGGCGAGAGTAGTACTAGGATGAGTGACCTTCCAGGAAGTCCTCGTGTTGCACCCCTCTTTTTATTTTCTTCTTTTCTTTTTATTTTCTTTTTGCAAGAGTAAACTCAACGACTTCGTAGCGTCGTAACTCTTAGAACGCAGAGAACTACGTGTCCGTCAACACCAATTCGAAAAGCCCCATGTGCGAACCACAACGTGGCAATGCAACGAAGTACCATTTGCAAATTCTTGACCTCAGATTTCGAGTTCAGGTGCCTCTTCCGGCTATTTTTGTGATTTGCACCAATATTCGGGAACAAAAAATTGTTTATACACGTCGTTTCGATGTATTCGGATATGCGTTCTTCGACCCATCCACAGTCAGCCAAACCACAGAATGGGACCCACATTGAAAGCGACTCTTGACGACCATTAGAAAGGATATATGCGATGGCACCTCATGCACTATCAGGTCTGATCATACCATCACTAATGCATCAGATCCCATCAGAACTCCATCGTTAAGCGTGCTTGGGCAAGAGTAGTACTAGAATGGGTTACCTCCCGGGAAGTCCTCGTGTTGAACCCCTCTTTTTATTTTCTTTTTTTTTTTTTTTGCAAGAGTAAACGCAGCGACTTCGTAGCGTCTTAACTCTTAGACCGCAAAGAACTACGTGTCTGTCTACACCAATTCGAAAAGCCCCGTGTGAGAACCACGGAGTGGCTATGCAATAGAGTACCATTGGCAAATTCTTGACCTCAGATTTTGTGTTCTCGTTCCTCTTTCTGCTATTTTTGTGATCCGCACATAAATTCGGGAACAAAAAATTGTTTTTACTCGTCGTTTCGATGTATTCGGATATGCGTTCTTCGACCCATCCACACTAAGCCAAACCACAGAATGGGACCAACATCAAAGGCGACTCTTGATGACCGTCAGAAAGGATATATAAGATGACACCTCATGCACTAACGGGTGCAATCATCCCATCACTAATGCACTGAATTCCATCAGAACTCTGTAATTAAGCGTGCTTGGGAAAGAGTAGTACTAGAATAGGTTACCTCTCGGGAAGTCCTCGTGTTGCACCCCTCTTTTTATTTTCTTTTTGCAAGAGTAAACTCAACGACTTCGTAGCATCGTAACTCTTAGAACGCAGAGAACTACGTGTCCGTCAACACCAATTCGAAAAGCCCCGTGTGCGAACCACAACGTGGCAATGCAACGAAGTACCATTTGCAAATTCTTGACCTCAGATTTCGAGTTCAGGTGCCTCTTCCGGCTATTTTTGTGATTCGCACCAATATTCGGGAACAAAAAATTGTTTCTACACGTCGTTTCGATGTATTCGGATATGCGTTCTTCGACCCATCCACAGTCAGCCAAACCACAGAATGGGACCCACATTGAAAGCGACTCTTGACGACCATTGGAAAGGATATATGCGATGGCACCTCATGCACTATCAGGTGTGATCATACCATCACTAATGCATCAGATCCCATCAGAACTCCATCGTTAAGCGTGCTTGGGCGAGAGTAGTACTAGAATGGGTTACCTCCCGGGAAGTCCTCGTGTTGCACCCCTCTTTTTATTTTCTTTTTTTTTTCTTTTTGCAAGAGTAAACGCAGCGACTTCGTAGCGTCTTAACTCTTAGACCGCAAAGAACTACGTGTCTGTCAACACCAATTCGAAAAGCCCCGTGTGAGAACCACGGCGTGGCAATGCAATAGAGTACCATTGGCAAATTCTTGACCTCAGATTTTGTGTTCTCGTTCCTCTTTCTGCTATTTTTGTGATCCGCACATAAATTCGGGAACAAAAAATTGTTTTTACTCGTCGTTTCGATGTATTCGGATATGCGTTCTTCGAGCCATCCACACTAAGCCAAACCACAGAATGGGACCAACATTAAAAGCGACTCTTGATGACCGTCATAAAGGATATATAAGATGACACCTCATGCACAAACGGGTGCAATCATACCATCACTAATGCACTGAATCCCATCAGAACTCTGTAGTTAAGCGTGCTTGGGCAAGAGTAGTACTAGAATAGGTTACCTCCCAGGAAGTCCTCGTGTTGCACCCCTCTTTTTATTTTCTTTTTGCAAGAGTAAACTCAACGACTTCGTAGCGTCGTAACTCTTAGAACGCAGAGAACTACGTGTCTTTGTCAACACCAATTTGAAAAGCCCCGTGTGCGAACCACAACGTGGCAATGCAACGAAGTACCATTTGCAAATTCTTGACCTCAGATTTCGAGTTCGGGTTCCTCTTCCGGCTATTTTTGTGATCCGCACCAATATTCGGGAACAAAAAATTGTTTTTACACGTCGTTTCGATGTATTCGGATATGCGTTTGTTGACCCATCCACAGTCAGCCAAACCACAGAATGGGACCTACATTAAAAGCGACTCTTGATGACCATTGGAAAGCATATATGCGATGGCACCTCATGCACTATCATGTGTGATCATACCATCACTAATGCACCGGATCCCATCAGAACTCTGTAGTTAAGCTTGCTTTGGCGAGAGTAGTACTAGGATGAGTGACCTTCCAGGAAGTCCTCGTGTTGCACCCCTCTTTTTATTTTCTTCTTTTCTATTTTTTTTCTTTTTGCAAGAGTAAACTCAACGACTTCGTAGCGTCGTAACTCTTAGAACGCAGAGAACTACGTGTCCATCAACACCAATTCGAAAAGCCCCTTGTATAAACCACAACGTGGCAATGCAACGAAGTACCATTTGCAAATTCTTTACCTCAGATTTCGAGATCGGGTTCCTCTTCCGGCTATTTTTGTGATCCGCACCAATATTCGGGAACAAAAAATTGTTTTTACACGTCGTTTCGATGTATTCGGATATGCGTTCGACGACCCATCCGCAGTCAGCCAAACCACAGAATGTGACCCACATTAAAAGCGACTCTTGATGACCGTTGGAAAGGATATATGCGATGGCACCTCATGCACTATCAGGTGTGATCATACCATCACTAATGCATCAGATCCAATCAGAACTCCGTCGTTAAGCGTGCTTGGGCGAGAGTAGTACTAGAATGGGTTACCTCCCGAGAAGTCCTCGTGTTGCACACCTCTTTTTATTTTCTTTTTTTATTTTTCTTTTTTGCAAGAGTAAACGCAGCGACTTCGTAGCGTCTTAACTCTTAGACCGCAGAGAACTACGTGTCCGTCAACACCAATTCGAAAAGCCCCGTGTGAGAACCACGGCGTGGCAATGCAATAGAGTACCATTGGCAAATTCTTGACCTCAGATTTTGTGTTCTCGTTCCTCTTTCTGCTATTTTTGTGATCCGCACATAAATTCGGGAACAAAAAATTGTTTTTACTCTTCGTTTCGATGTATTCGGATATGCGTTCTTCGACCCATCCACACTAAGCCGAACCACAGAATGGGACCAACATTAAAAGCGACTCTTGATGACCGTCAGAAAGGATATATAAGATGACACCTCATGCACTAACGGGTGCAATCATACCATCACTAATGCACTGAATCCCATCAGAACTCTGTAGTTAAGCGTGCTTGGGCAAGAGTAGTACTAGAATAGGTTACCTCCCGGGAAGTCCTCGTGTTGCACCCCTCTTTTTATTTTCTTTTTGCAAGAGTAAACTCAACGACTTCGTAGCGTCGTAACTCTTAGAACGCAGAGAACTACGTGTCCGTCAACACCAATTCGAAAAGCCCCGTGTGCGAACCACAACGTGGCAATGCAACAAAGTACCATTTGCAAATTCTTTACCTCAAATTTCGAGATCGGGTTCCTCTTCCGGCTATTTTTGTGATCCGCACCAATATTCGGGAACAAAAAATTGTTTTTACACGTCGTTTCGATGTATTCGGATATGCGTTCGACGACCCATCCGCAGTCAGCCAAACCACAGAATGTGACCCACATTAAAAGCGACTCTTGATGACCGTTGGAAAGGATATATGCGATGGCACCTCATGCACTATCAGGTGTGATCATACCATCACTAATGCATCAGATCCAATCAGAACTCCGTCGTTAAGCGTGCTTGGGCGAGAGTAGTACTAGAATGGGTTACCTCCCGAGAAGTCCTCGTGTTGCACACCTCTTTTTATTTTCTTTTTTTTTTCTTTTTTGCAAGAGTAAACGCAGCGACTTCGTAGCGTCTTAACTCTTAGACCGCAGAGAACTACGTGTCCGTCAACACCAATTCGAAAAGCCCCGTGTGAGAACCACGGCGTGGCAATGCAATAGAGTACCATTGGCAAATTCTTGACCTCAGATTTTGTGTTCTCGTTCCTCTTTCTGCTATTTTTGTGATCCGCACATAAATTCGGGAACAAAAAATTGTTTTTACTCTTCGTTTCGATGTATTCGGATATGCGTTCTTCGACCCATCCACACTAAGCCAAACCACAAAATGGGACCAACATTAAAACCGACTCTTGATGACCGTCAGAAAGGATATATAAGATGACACCTCATGCACTAACGGGTGCAATCATACCATCACTAATGCACTGAATCCCATCAGAACTCTGTAGTTAAGCGTGCTTGGGCAAGAGTAGTACTAGAATAGGTTACCTCCCGGGAAGTCCTCGTGTTGCACCCCTCTTTTTATTTTCTTTTTGCAAGAGTAAACTCAACGACTTCGTAGCGTCGTAACTCTTAGAACGCAGAGAACTACGTGTCCGTCAACACCAATTCGAAAAGCCCCGTGTGCGAACCACAACGTGGCAATGCAACGAAGTACCATTTGCAAATTCTTGACCTCAGATTTCGAGTTCAGGTGCCTCTTCCGGCTATTTTTGTGATTCGCACCAATATTCGGGAACAAAAAATTGTTTCTACACGTCGTTTCGATGTATTCGGATATGCGTTCTTCGACCCATCCACAGTCAGCCAAACCACAGAATGGGACCCACATTGAAAGCGACTCTTGACGACCATTGGAAAGGATATATGCGATGGCACCTCATGCACTATCAGGTGTGATCATACCATCACTAATGCATCAGATCCCATCAGAACTCCATCGTTAACTGTGCTTGGGCGAGAGTAGTACTAGAATGGGTTACCTCCCGGGAAGTCCTCGTGTTGCACCCCTCTTTTTATTTTCTTCTTTTTTTTTTCTTTTTGCAAGAGTAAACGCAGAGACTTCGTAGCGTCTTAACTCTAAGACCGCAGAGAACAACGTGTCCGTCAACACCGATTCGAAAAGCCCCGTGTGAGAACCACGGAGTGGCAATGCAATAGAGTACCATTGGCAAATTCTTGACCTCAGATTTTGTGTTCTCGTTCCTCTTTCTGCTATTTTTGTGATCCGCACATAAATTCGGGAACAAAAAATTTTTTTTACTCGTCGTTTCGATGTATTTGGATATGCGTTCTTCGAGCCATCCACACTAAGCCAAACCACAAAATGGGACCAACATTAAAAGCGACTCTTGATGACCGTCATAAAGGATATATAAGATGACACCTCATGCACTAACGGGTGCAATCATACCATCACTAATGCACTGAATCCCATCAGAACTCTGTAGTTAAGCGTGCTTGGTCAAGAGTAGTACTAGAATATGTTACCTCCCAGGAAGTCCTCGTGTTACACCCCTCTTTTTATTTTCTTTTTGCAAGAGTAAACTCAACGACTTCGTAGCGTCGTAACTCTTAGAACGCAGAGAACTACGTGTCCGTCAACACCAATTTGAAAAGCCCCATGTGCGAACCACAACGTGGCAATGCAACGAAGTACCATTTGCAAATTCTTGACCTCAGATTTCGAGTTCAGGTGCCTCTTCCGGCTATTTTTGTGATTCGCACCAATATTCGGGAACAAAAAATTGTTTCTACACGTCGTTTCGATGTATTCGGATATGCGTTCTTCGACCCATCCACAGTCAGCCAAACCACAGAATGGGACCCACATTGAAAGCGACTCTTGACGACCATTGGAAAGGATATATGCGATGGCACCTCATGCACTATCAGGTGTGATCATACCATCACTAATGCATCAGATCCCATCAGAACTCCATCGTTAAGCGTGCTTGGGCGAGAGTAGTACTAGAATGGGTTACCTCCCGGGAAGTCCTCGTGTTGCACCCCTCTTTTTATTTTCTTTTTTTTCTCTTTTTGCAAGAGTAAACGCAGTGACTTCGTAGCGTCTTAACTCTTAGACCGCAAAGAACTACGTGTCTGTCAACACCAATTCGAAAAGCCCCGTGTGAGAACCACGGCGTGGCAATGCAATAGAGTACCATTGGCCAATTCTTGACCTCAGATTTTGTGTTCTCGTTCCTCTTTCTGCTATTTTTGTGATCCGCACATAAATTCGGGAACAAAAAATTGTTTTTACTCTTCGTTTCGATGTATTCGGATATGCGTTCTTCGACCCATCCACACTAAGCCGAACCACAGAATGGGACCAACATTAAAAGCGACTCTTGATGACCGTCAGAAAGGATATATAAGATGACACCTCATGCACTAACGGGTGCAATCATACCATCACTAATGCACTGAATCCCATCAGAACTCTGTAGTTAAGCGTGCTTGGGCAAGAGTAGTACTAGAATAGGTTACCTCCCGGGAAGTCCTCGTGTTGCACCCCTCTTTTTATTTTCTTTTTGCAAGAGTAAACTCAACGACTTCGTAGCGTCGTAACTCTTAGAACGCAGAGAACTACGTGTCCGTCAACACCAATTCGAAAAGCCCCGTGTGCGAACCACAACGTGGCAATGCAACAAAGTACCATTTGCAAATTCTTTACCTCAAATTTCGAGCTCGGGTTCCTCTTCCGGCTATTTTTGTGATCCGCACCAATATTCGGGAACAAAAAATTGTTTTTACCTGTCGTTTCGATGTATTCGGATATGCGTTCGACGACCCATCCGCAGTCAGCCAAACCACAGAATGTGACCCACATTAAAAGCGACTCTTGATGACCGTTGGAAAGGATATATGCGATGGCACCTCATGCACTATCAGGTGTGATCATACCATCACTAATGCATCAGATCCAATCAGAACTCCGTCGTTAAGCGTGCTTGGGCGAGAGTAGTACTAGAATGGGTTACCTCCCGAGAAGTCCTCGTGTTGCACACCTCTTTTTATTTTCTTTTTTTTTTCTTTTTTGCAAGAGTAAACGCAGCGACTTCGTAGCGTCTTAACTCTTAGACCGCAGAGAACTACGTGTCCGTCAACACCAATTCGAAAAGCCCCGTGTGAGAACCACGGCGTGGCAATGCAATAGAGTACCATTGGCAAATTCTTGACCTCAGAATTTGTGTTCTCGTTCCTCTTTCTGCTATTTTTGTGATCCGCACATAAATTCGGGAACAAAAAATTGTTTTTACTCTTCGTTTCGATGTATTCGGATATGCGTTCTTCGACCCATCCACACTAAGCCAAACCACAAAATGGGACCAACATTAAAACCGACTCTTGATGACCGTCAGAAAGGATATATAAGATGACACCTCATGCACTAACGGGTGCAATCATACCATCACTAATGCACTGAATCCCATGAGAACTCTGTAGTTAAGCGTGCTTGGGCAAGAGTAGTACTAGAATAGGTTACCTCCCGGGAAGTCCTCGTGTTGCACCCCTCTTTTTATTTTCTTTTTGCAAGAGTAAACTCAACGACTTCGTAGCGTCGTAACTCTTAGAACGCAGAGAACTACGTGTCCGTCAACACCAATTCGAAAAGCCCCGTGTGCGAACCACAACGTGGCAATGCAACGAAGTACCATTTGCAAATTCTTGACCTCAGATTTCGAGTTCAGGTGCCTCTTCCGGCTATTTTTGTGATTCGCACCAATATTCGGGAACAAAAAATTGTTTCTACACGTCGTTTCGATGTATTCGGATATGTGTTCTTCGACCCATCCACAGTCAGCCAAACCACAGAATGGGACCCACATTGAAAGCGACTCTTGACGACCATTGGAAAGGATATATGCGATGGCACCTCATGCACTATCAGGTGTGATCATACCATCACTAATGCATCAGATCCCATCAGAACTCCATCGTTAACTGTGCTTGGGCGAGAGTAGTACTAGAATGGGTTACCTCCCGGGAAGTCCTCGTGTTGCACCCCTCTTTTTATTTTCTTCTTTTTTTTTTCTTTTTGCAAGAGTAAACGCAGAGACTTCGTAGCGTCTTAACTCTAAGACCGCAGAGAACAACGTGTCCGTCAACACCGATTCGAAAAGCCCCGTGTGAGAACCACGGAGTGGCAATGCAATAGAGTACCATTGGCAAATTCTTGACCTCAGATTTTGTGTTCTCGTTCCTCTTTCTGCTATTTTTGTGATCCGCACATAAATTCGGGAACAAAAAATTTTTTTTACTCGTCGTTTCGATGTATTTGGATATGCGTTCTTCGAGCCATCCACACTAAGCCAAACCACAAAATGGGACCAACATTAAAAGCGACTCTTGATGACCGTCATAAAGGATATATAAGATGACACCTCATGCACTAACGGGTGCAATCATACCATCACTAATGCACTGAATCCCATCAGAACTCTGTAGTTAAGCGTGCTTGGTCAAGAGTAGTACTAGAATATGTTACCTCCCAGGAAGTCCTCGTGTTACACCCCTCTTTTTATTTTCTTTTTGCAAGAGTAAACTCAACGACTTCGTAGCGTCGTAACTCTTAGAACGCAGAGAACTACGTGTCCGTCAACACCAATTTGAAAAGCCCCATGTGCGAACCACAACGTGGCAATGCAACGAAGTACCATTTGCAAATTCTTGACCTCAGATTTCGAGTTCAGGTGCCTCTTCCGGCTATTTTTGTGATTCGCACCAATATTCGGGAACAAAAAATTGTTTCTACACGTCGTTTCGATGTATTCGGATATGCGTTCTTCGACCCATCCACAGTCAGCCAAACCACAGAATGGGACCCACATTGAAAGCGACTCTTGACGACCATTGGAAAGGATATATGCGATGGCACCTCATGCACTATCAGGTGTGATCATACCATCACTAATGCATCAGATCCAATCAGAACTCCGTCGTTAAGCGTGCTTGGGCGAGAGTAGTACTAGAATGGGTTACCTCCCGAGAAGTCCTCGTGTTGCACACCTCTTTTTATTTTCTTTTTTTTTTTCTTTTTTGCAAGAGTAAACGCAGCGACTTCGTAGCGTCTTAACTCTTAGACCGCAGAGAACTACGTGTCCGTCAACACCAATTCGAAAAGCCCCGTGTGAGAACCACGGCGTGGCAATGCAATAGAGTACCATTGGCAAATTCTTGACCTCAGATTTTGTGTTCTCGTTCCTCTTTCTGCTATTTTTGTGATCCGCACATAAATTCGGGAACAAAAAATTGTTTTTACTCTTCGTTTCGATGTATTCGGATATGCGTTCTTCGACCCATCCACACTAAGCCAAACCACAAAATGGGACCAACATTAAAAGCGACTCTTGATGACCGTCAGAAAGGATATATAAGATGACACCTCATGCACTAACGGGTGCATTCATACCATCACTAATGCACTGAATCCCATCAGAACTCTGTAGTTAAGCGTGCTTGGGCAAGAGTAGTACTAGAATAGGTTACCTCCCGGGAAGTCCTCGTGTTGCACCCCTCTTTTTATTTTCTTTTTGCAAGAGTAAACTCAACGACTTCGTAGCGTCGTAACTCTTAGAACGCAGAGAACTACGTGTCCGTCAACACCAATTCGAAAAGCCCCGTGTGCGAACCACAACGTGGCAATGCAACGAAGTACCATTTGCAAATTCTTGACCTCAGATTTCGAGTTCAGGTGCCTCTTCCGGCTATTTTTGTGATTCGCACCAATATTCGGGAACAAAAAATTGTTTCTACACGTCGTTTCGATGTATTCGGATATGCGTTCTTCGACCCATCCACAGTCAGCCAAACCACAGAATGGGACCCACATTGAAAGCGACTCTTGACGACCATTGGAAAGGATATATGCGATGGCACCTCATGCACTATCAGGTGTGATCATACCATCACTAATGCATCAGATCCCATCAGAACTCCATCGTTAACTGTGCTTGGGCGAGAGTAGTACTAGAATGGGTTACCTCCCGGGAAGTCCTCGTGTTGCACCCCTCTTTTTATTTTCTTCTTTTTTTTTTCTTTTTGCAAGAGTAAACGCAGAGACTTCGTAGCGTCTTAACTCTAAGACCGCAGAGAACAACGTGTCCGTCAACACCGATTCGAAAAGCCCCGTGTGAGAACCACGGAGTGGCAATGCAATAGAGTACCATTGGCAAATTCTTGACCTCAGATTTTGTGTTCTCGTTCCTCTTTCTGCTATTTTTGTGATCCGCACATAAATTCGGGAACAAAAAATTTTTTTTACTCGTCGTTTCGATGTATTTGGATATGCGTTCTTCGAGCCATCCACACTAAGCCAAACCACAAAATGGGACCAACATTAAAAGCGACTCTTGATGACCGTCATAAAGGATATATAAGATGACACCTCATGCACTAACGGGTGCAATCATACCATCACTAATGCACTGAATCCCATCAGAACTCTGTAGTTAAGCGTGCTTGGTCAAGAGTAGTACTAGAATATGTTACCTCCCAGGAAGTCCTCGTGTTACACCCCTCTTTTTATTTTCTTTTTGCAAGAGTAAACTCAACGACTTCGTAGCGTCGTAACTCTTAGAACGCAGAGAACTACGTGTCCGTCAACACCAATTTGAAAAGCCCCATGTGCGAACCACAACGTGGCAATGCAACGAAGTACCATTTGCAAATTCTTGACCTCAGATTTCGAGTTCGGGTTCCTCTTCCGACTATTTTTGTGATCCGCACCAATATTCGGGAACAAAAAATTGTTTTTACACATCGTTTCGATGTATTCGGATATGCGTTTGTTGACCCATCCACAGTCAGCCAAACCACAGAATGGGACCCACATTAAAAGCGACTCTTGATGACCATTGGAAAGCATATATGCGATGGCACCTCATGCACTATCATGTGTGATCATACCATCACTAATGCACATGATCCCATCAGAACTCTGTAGTTAAGCTTGCTTTGGCGAGAGTAGTACTAGGATGAGTGACCTTCCAGGAAGTCCTCGTGTTGCACCCCTCTTTTTATTTTCTTCTTTTCTTTTTATTTTCTTTTTGCAAGAGTAAACTCAACGACTTCGTAGCGTCGTAACTCTTAGAACGCAGAGAACTACGTGTCCGTCAACACCAATTCGAAAAGCCCCATGTGCGAACCACAACGTGGCAATGCAACGAAGTACCATTTGCAAATTCTTGACCTCAGATTTCGAGTTCAGGTGCCTCTTCCGGCTATTTTTGTGATTCGCACCAATATTCGGGAACAAAAAATTGTTTCTACACGTCGTTTCGATGTATTCGGATATGCGTTCTTCGACCCATCCACAGTCAGCCAAACCACAGAATGGGACCCACATTGAAAGCGACTCTTGACGACCATTAGAAAGGATATATGCGATGGCACCTCATGCACTATCAGGTCTGATCATACCATCACTAATGCATCAGATCCCATCAGAACTCCATCGTTAAGCGTGCTTGGGCAAGAGTAGTACTAGAATGGGTTACCTCCCGGGAAGTCCTCGTGGTGAACCCCTCTTTTTATTTTCTTTTTTTTTTTTTTTTGCAAGAGTAAACGCAGCGACTTCGTAGCGTCTTAACTCTTAGACCGCAAAGAACTACGTGTCTGTCTACACCAATTCGAAAAGCCCCGTGTGAGAACCACGGAGTGGCAATGCAATAGAGTACCATTGGCAAATTCTTGACCTCAGATTTTGTGTTCTCGTTCCTCTTTCTGCTATTTTTGTGATCCGCACATAAATTCGGGAACAAAAAATTGTTTTTACTCGTCGTTTCGATGTATTCGGATATGCGTTCTTCGACCCATCCACACTAAGCCAAACCACAGAATGGGACCAACATCAAAGGCGACTCTTGATGACCGTCAGAAAGGATATATAAGATGACACCTCATGCACTAACGGGTGCAATCATACCATCACTAATGCACTGAATCCCATCAGAACTCTGTAATTAAGCGTGCTTGGGAAAGAGTAGTACTAGAATAGGTTACCTCTCGGGAAGTCCTCGTGTTGCACCCCTCTTTTTATTTTCTTTTTGCAAGAGTAAACTCAACGACTTCGTAGCATCGTAACTCTTAGAACGCAGAGAACTACGTGTCCGTCAACACCAATTCGAAAAGCCCCGTGTGCGAACCACAACGTGGCAATGCAACGAAGTACCATTTGCAAATTCTTGACCTCAGATTTCGAGTTCAGGTGCCTCTTCCGGCTATTTTTGTGATTCGCACCAATATTTGGGAACAAAAAATTGTTTCTACACGTCGTTTCGATGTATTCGTATATGCGTTCTTCGACCCATCCACAGTCAGCCAAACCACAGAATGGGACCCACATTGAAAGCGACTCTTGACGACCATTAGAAAGGATATATGCGATGGCACCTCATGCACTATCAGGTCTGATCATACCATCACTAATGCATCAGATCCCATCAGAACTCCATCGTTAAGCGTGCTTGGGCAAGAGTAGTACTAGAATGGGTTACCTCCCGGGAAGTCCTCGTGTTGCACCCCTCTTTTTATTTTCTTTTTTTTTTCTTTTTGCAAGAGTAAACGCAGCGACTTCGTAGCGTCTTAACTCTTAGACCGCAAAGAACTACGTGTCTGTCAACACCAATTCGAAAAGCCCCGTGTGAGAACCACGGCGTGGCAATGCAATAGAGTACCATTGGCAAATTCTTGACCTCAGATTTTGTCTTCTCGTTCCTCTTTCTGCTATTTTTGTGATCCGCACATAAATTCGGGAACAAAAAATTGTTTTTACTCGTCGTTTCGATGTATTCGGATATGCGTTCTTCGAGCCATCCACACTAAGCCAAACCACAGAATGGGACCAACATTAAAAGCGACTCTTGATGACCGTCATAAAGGATATATAAGATGACACCTCATGCACTAACGGGTGCAATCATACCATCACTAATGCACTGAATCCCATCAGAACTCTGTAGTTAAGCGTGCTTGGGCAAGAGTAGTACTAGAATAGGTTACCTCCCGGGAAGTCCTCGTGTTGCACCCCTCTTTTTATTTTCTTTTTGCAAGAGTAAACTCAACGACTTCGTAGCGTCGTAACTCTTAGAACGCAGAGAACTACGTGTCCGTCAACACCAATTCGAAAAGCCCCGTGTGCGAACCACAACGTGGCAATGCAACGAAGTACCATTTGCAAATTCTTGACCTCAGATTTCGAGTTCAGGTGCCTCTTCCGGCTATTTTTGTGATTCGCACCAATATTCGGGAACAAAAAATTGTTTCTACACGTCGTTTCGATGTATTCGGATATGCGTTCTTCGACCCATCCACAGTCAGCCAAACCACAGAATGGGACCCACATTGAAAGCGACTCTTGACGACCATTGGAAAGGATATATGCGATGGCACCTCATGCACTATCAGGTGTGATCATACCATCACTAATGCATCAGATCCCATCAGAACTCCATCGTTAAGCGTGCTTGGGCGAGAGTAGTACTAGAATGGGTTACCTCCCGGGAAGTCCTCGTGTTGCACCCCTCTTTTTATTTTCTTTTTGCAAGAGTAAACGCAGCGACTTCGTAGCGTCTTAACTCTTAGACCGCAAAGAACTACGTGTCTGTCAACACCAATTCGAAAAATCCCCGTGTGAGAACCACGGCGTGGCAATGCAATAGAGTACCATTGGCAAATTCTTGACCTCAGATTTTGTGTTCTCGTTCCTCTTTCTGCTATTTTTGTGATCCGCACATAAATTCGGGAACAAAAAATTGTTTTTACTCGTCGTTTCGATGTATTCGGATATGCGTTCTTCGAGCCATCCACACTAAGCCAAACCACAGAATGGGACCAACATTAAAAGCGACTCTTGATGACCGTCATAAAGGATATATAAGATGACACCTCATGCACAAACGGGTGCAATCATACCATCACTAATGCACTGAATCCCATCAGAACTCTGTAGTTAAGCGTGCTTGGGCAAGAGTAGTACTAGAATAGGTTACCTCCCAGGAAGTCCTCGTGTTGCACCCCTCTTTTTATTTTCTTTTTGCAAGAGTAAACTCAACGACTTCGTAGCGTCGTAACTCTTAGAACGCAGAGAACTACGTGTCTTTGTCAACACCAATTTGAAAAGCCCCGTGTGCGAACCACAACGTGGCAATGCAACGAAGTACCATTTGCAAATTCTTGACCTCAGATTTCGAGTTCGGGTTCCTCTTCGGCTATTTTTGTGATCCGCACCAATATTCGGGAACAAAAAATTGTTTTTACACGTCGTTTCGATGTATTCGGATATGCGTTTGTTGACCCATCCACAGTCAGCCAAACCACAGAATGGGACCTACATTAAAAGCGACTCTTGATGACCATTGGAAAGCATATATGCGATGGCACCTCATGCACTATCATGTGTGATCATACCATCACTAATGCACCGGATCCCATCAGAACTCTGTAGTTAAGCTTGCTTTGGCGAGAGTAGTACTAGGATGAGTGACCTTCCAGGAAGTCCTCGTGTTGCACCCCTCTTTTTATTTTCTTCTTTTCTGTTTTTTTTCTTTTTGCAAGAGTAAACTCAACGACTTCGTAGCGTCGTAACTCTTAGAACGCAGAGAACTACGTGTCCATCAACACCAATTCGAAAAGCCCCTTGTATAAACCACAACGTGGCAATGCAACGAAGTACCATTTGCAAATTCTTTACCTTAAATTTCGAGATCGGGTTCCTCTTCCGGCTATTTTTGTGATCCGCACCAATATTCGGGAACAAAAAATTGTTTCTACACGTCGTTTCGATGTATTCGGATATGCGTTCTTCGACCCATCCACAGTCAGCCAAACCACAGAATGGGACCCACATTGAAAGCGACTCTTGACGACCATTGGAAAGGATATATGCGATGGCTCTCTCTCTCCTATCAGGTGTGATCATACCATCACTAATGCATCAGATCCCATCAGAACTCCATCGTTAAGCGTGCTTGGGCGAGAGTAGTACTAGAATGGGTTACCTCCCGGGAAGTCCTCGTGTTGCACCCCTCTTTTTATTTTCTTTTTGCAAGAGTAAACGCAGCGACTTCGTAGCGTCTTAACTCTTAGACCGCAAAGAACTACGTGTCTGTCAACACCAATTCGAAAAATCCCCGTGTGAGAACCACGGCGTGGCAATGCAATAGAGTACCATTGGCAAATTCTTGACCTCAGATTTTGTGTTCTCGTTCCTCTTTCTGCTATTTTTGTGATCCGCACATAAATTCGGGAACAAAAAATTGTTTTTACTCTTCGTTTCGATGTATTCGGATATGCGTTCTTCGACCCATCCACACTAAGCCAAACCACAGAATGGGACCAACATTAAAAGCGACTCTTGATGACCGTCATAAAGGATATATAAGATGACACTTCATGCACTAACGGGTGCAATCATACCATCACTAATGCACTGAATCCCATCAGAACTCTGTAGTTAAGCGTGCTTGGGCAAGAGTAGTACTAGAATAGGTTACCTCCCGGGAAGTCCTCGTGTTGCACCCCTCTTTTTATTTTCTTTTTGCAAGAGTAAACTCAACGACTTCGTAGCGTCGTAACTCTTAGAACGCAGAGAACTACGTGTCCGTCAACACCAATTCGAAAAGCCCCGTGTGCGAACCACAACGTGGCAATGCAACGAAGTACCATTTGCAAATTCTTGACCTCAGATTTCGAGTTCAGGTGCCTCTTCCGGCTATTTTTGTGATTCGCACCAATATTCGGGAACAAAAAATTGTTTCTACACGTCGTTTCGATGTATTCGGATATGCGTTCTTCGACCCATCCACAGTCAGCCAAACCACAGAATGGGACCCACATTGAAAGCGACTCTTGACGACCATTGGAAAGGATATATGCGATGGCACCTCATGCACTATCAGGTGTGATCATACCATCACTAATGCATCAGATCCCATCAGAACTCCATCGTTAAGCGTGCTTGGGCGAGAGTAGTACTAGAATGGGTTACCTCCCGGGAAGTCCTCGTGTTGCACCCCTCTTTTTATTTTCTTTTTGCAAGAGTAAACGCAGCGACTTCGTAGCGTCTTAACTCTTAGACCGCAAAGAACTACGTGTCTGTCAACACCAATTCGAAAAATCCCCGTGTGAGAACCACGGCGTGGCAATGCAATAGAGTACCATTGGCAAATTCTTGACCTCAGATTTTGTGTTCTCGTTCCTCTTTCTGCTATTTTTGTGATCCGCACATAAATTCGGGAACAAAAAATTGTTTTTACTCGTCGTTTCGATGTATTCGGATATGCGTTCTTCGAGCCATCCACACTAAGCCAAACCACAGAATGGGACCAACATTAAAAGCGACTCTTGATGACCGTCATAAAGGATATATAAGATGACACCTCATGCACAAACGGGTGCAATCATACCATCACTAATGCACTGAATCCCATCAGAACTCTGTAGTTAAGCGTGCTTGGGCAAGAGTAGTACTAGAATAGGTTACCTCCCAGGAAGTCCTCGTGTTGCACCCCTCTTTTTATTTTCTTTTTGCAAGAGTAAACTCAACGACTTCGTAGCGTCGTAACTCTTAGAACGCAGAGAACTACGTGTCTTTGTCAACACCAATTTGAAAAGCCCCGTGTGCGAACCACAACGTGGCAATGCAACGAAGTACCATTTGCAAATTCTTGACCTCAGATTTCGAGTTCGGGTTCCTCTTCGGCTATTTTTGTGATCCGCACCAATATTCGGGAACAAAAAATTGTTTTTACACGTCGTTTCGATGTATTCGGATATGCGTTTGTTGACCCATCCACAGTCAGCCAAACCACAGAATGGGACCTACATTAAAAGCGACTCTTGATGACCATTGGAAAGCATATATGCGATGGCACCTCATGCACTATCATGTGTGATCATACCATCACTAATGCACCGGATCCCATCAGAACTCTGTAGTTAAGCTTGCTTTGGCGAGAGTAGTACTAGGATGAGTGACCTTCCAGGAAGTCCTCGTGTTGCACCCCTCTTTTTATTTTCTTCTTTTCTGTTTTTTTTCTTTTTGCAAGAGTAAACTCAACGACTTCGTAGCGTCGTAACTCTTAGAACGCAGAGAACTACGTGTCCATCAACACCAATTCGAAAAGCCCCTTGTATAAACCACAACGTGGCAATGCAACGAAGTACCATTTGCAAATTCTTTACCTCAAATTTCGAGATCGGGTTCCTCTTCCGGCTATTTTTGTGATCCGCACCAATATTCGGGAACAAAAAATTGTTTCTACACGTCGTTTCGATGTATTCGGATATGCGTTCTTCGACCCATCCACAGTCAGCCAAACCACAGAATAGGACCCACATTGAAAGCGACTCTTGACGACCATTGGAAAGGATATATGCGATGGCACCTCATGCACTATCAGGTGTGATCATACCATCACTAATGCATCAGATCCCATCAGAACTCCATCGTTAAGCGTGCTTGGGCGAGAGTAGTACTAGAATGGGTTACCTCCCGGGAAGTCCTCGTGTTGCACCCCTCTTTTTATTTTCTTTTTGCAAGAGTAAACGCAGCGACTTCGTAGCGTCTTAACTCTTAGACCGCAAAGAACTACGTGTCTGTCAACACCAATTCGAAAAATCCCCGTGTGAGAACCACGGCGTGGCAATGCAATAGAGTACCATTGGCAAATTCTTGACCTCAGATTTTGTGTTCTCGTTCCTCTTTCTGCTATTTTTGTCATCCGCACATAAATTCGGGAACAAAAAATTGTTTTTACTCGTCGTTTCGATGTATTCGGATATGCGTTTTTCGACCCATCCACACTAAGCCAAACCACAGAATGGGACCAACATCAAAGGCGACTCTTGATGACCGTCAGAAAGGATATATAAGATGACACCTCATGCACTAACGGGTGCAATCATACCATCACTAATGCACTGAATCCCATCAGAACTCTGTAGTTAAGCGTGCTTGGGAAAGAGTAGTACTATAATAGGTTACCTCCCGGGAAGTCCTCGTGTTGCACCCCTCTTTTTATTTTCTTTTTGCAAGAGTAAACTCAATGACTTCGTAGCGTCGTATCTCTTAGAACGCAGAGAACTACGTGTCCGTCAACACCAATTCGAAAAGCCCCGTGTGCGAACCACAACGTGGCAATGCAACGAAGTACCATTTGCAAATTCTTGACCTCAGATTTCGAGTTCAGGTGCCTCTTCCGGCTATTTTTGTGATTCGCACCAATATTCGGGAACAAAAAATTGTTTCTACACGTCGTTTCGATGTATTCGGATATGCGTTCTTCGACCCATCCACAGTCAGCCAAACCACAGAATGGGACCCACATTGAAAGCGACTCTTGACGACCATTGGAAAGGATATATGCGATGGCACCTCATGCACTATCAGGTGTGATCATACCATCACTAATGCATCAGATCCCATCAGAACTCCATCGTTAAGCGTGCTTGGGCGAGAGTAGTACTAGAATGGGTTACCTCCCGGGAAGTCCTCGTGTTGCACCCCTCTTTTTATTTTCTTTTTTTTTTCTTTTTGCAAGAGTAAACGCAGCGACTTCGTAGCGTCTTAACTCTTAGACCGCAAAGAACTACGTGTCTGTCAACACCAATTCGAAAAGCCCCGTGTGAGAACCACGGCGTGGCAATGCAATAGAGTACCATTGGCAAATTCTTGACCTCAGATTTTGTGTTCTCGTTCCTCTTTCTGCTATTTTTGTGATCCGCACATAAATTCGGGAACAAAAAATTGTTTTTACTCGTCGTTTCGATGTATTCGGATATGCGTTCTTCGAGCCATCCACACTAAGCCAAACCACAGAATGGGACCAACATTAAAAGCGACTCTTGATGACCGTCATAAAGGATATATAAGATGACACCTCATGCACAAACGGGTGCAATCATACCATCACTAATGCACTGAATCCCATCAGAACTCTGTAGTTAAGCGTGCTTGGGCAAGAGTAGTACTAGAATAGGTTACCTCCCAGGAAGTCCTCGTGTTGCACCCCTCTTTTTATTTTCTTTTTGCAAGAGTAAACTCAACGACTTCGTAGCGTCGTAACTCTTAGAACGCAGAGAACTACGTGTCCGTAAACACCAATTTGAAAAGCCCCGTGTGCGAACCACAACGTGGCAATGCAACGAAGTACCATTTGCAAATTCTTGACCTCAGATTTCGAGTTCGGGTTCCTCTTCCGGCTATTTTTGTGATCCGCACCAATATTCGGGAACAAAAAATTGTTTTTACACGTCGTTTCGATGTATTCGGATATGCGTTTGTTGACCCATCCACAGTCAGCCAAACCACAGAATGGGACCCACATTAAAAGCGACTCTTGATGACCATTGGAAAGCATATATGCGATAGCACCTCATGCACTATCATGTGTGATCATACCATCACTAATGCACCGGATCCCATCAGAACTTTGTAGTTAAGCTTGCTT
>JAKUCM010004524.1:0-10294 GCA_023374145.1 Lepidium sativum | reverse complement strand
TCATCAAAGACAAGGCCGAAGACCACCCAAATGAACTTCAAGAAGGAGGAAAATTGCCATAAAGGAGCCATAAAGGTCACCAAATCATCAAAGGAACAAGAAAAGGCCAAAAGAAGATTTTCTAGAAAAGTTAACATTTTGGACCAGAAAGTCAACGGTTGGTGGTCATGGACCGCATGAAGGCCATCGGGTCGAGAGGCACGTACCGCAGGAAGGTTTTCATGTACTGCAGTATGTGGTCAACGGACGGATGGGAAAGTCAACGTACGGGTCGTATACTACGGGTAGTGGATGGATCGCGAGACGTGTATTTTGGGTCGAGTCACGGACGTACAACGGGTCGAAATCAGTATGTACCGCATGAAGGATCTAGTACGTACCGCTGGTAGAATCCAGTATGTACTGCGGTTGGGCTCAGCATGTACCACAGGTCTAGGATACATGTACGTCGGGTAGGATCCAGTACGTACCACAGACGAGCTCGGTACTTACCGCGGGTCTAGGAAGTGCGTACCGTGGGTCAAGAGTCTACGTACCGCGGTACGGTCAACGACAGATTGTAAAAGAAACATGTGACTCTCCTTTATGCTAAGTTCAAGGCTAAGGAGATGTCACTTTCAATGTTGGGAAGGCCACTTCCTCTCTCCTCTCAAACGGCCACAAAGCTTTGAATCTACTATTTCCTTAGTGCTAAATCAACCTTATTGTAACGCTGTAAATAGATTGTATCTCCTATTTGTAAAAAACTCATTAAATACAAACTGAAGTGTTTACAAATTCTCTCTTCATTTAAGCTTAAGTAAGTAGTTTCCAATGTAGTTTCTAGGGTTATTTGGCTCGTGTACAGGTTGCCCAATGGCAGACCTCTACCCAAACACTTCTAGGTCTCCACCAAACTCTTCTTATTCTTTCTTTATGTTTATGTAAATCTTGATAAATGGTTATTAGATCCGAGATCTCCTTAACACACAAACTTCAAGTGTTGTGATGCTTTAATCGGAGTATATCCAACCTAGATCTATTCAGTCCTTGGTTAGACCGAGCTACTACATAATAGTCTCTGATTTACTAAGGCATTTATGTGTGGATTCAACCAAAAGTTGGTGTTTCCACACTCTTGAGATCGAGTACATCTTTTGTGGGTTAAGTGGTTACATTTACCAAGTGAAATCTCCACGGTTTATCTTGAGAAAAGTCTCATCAAAACCACTAAATGAAACAAAAAGATCTTTAGAAGCAAAATCAAGTCAAAATAAACAAAGTCAATGAATCACTTGGAAGAAGAAGGCGCCGGTTCAAATGCATTGTAAAAAACCGGGGGTCAAGCTAAATCATACCACCGATGAGCTATACTTTTTTTGCCCTCCTAGAGTTTTGTCCCACATAGGTTTTTCTCTAGGGTTTTTAATGAGGTACTCTTTTTGGTTGACAAGCTTGGCCTTTGGTCTTTAGACCTTTGCCTTGAGTGTCTCGACCACCAAGCTTTGGGGAAGGTATTATTCTATATCAAATTGACTAGAGGGAGAGGCCGAAAACCTTTAAGGTCAAGAATAAGAGTCAAGGACGAAGTCATCAACGACAAGGCCGAAGACCACCCAAATGAACTTCAAGAAGGAGGAAAATGGCCACAAAGGACCCATAAAGGTCACCAAATCATCAAAGGATCAAGAAAAGGCCAAAAGAAGATTTTCTAGAAAAGTCAACATTTTGGACCAGAAAGTCAACGGTCGGTGGTCATGGACCGCATGAAGGCCATCGGGTCGAGAGGCACGTACCACGGGAAGGTTTTCATGTACTGCAGTGTGTGGTCAACGGACGGATGGGAAAGTCAACATCAGGGTCGTTTACTGCGGGTAGTGGATGGGTCGAGAGACGTGTATTTTTGGTCGTGACGCAAACGTACAATGGGTTTATATCAGTATGTACCGCAGGAAGGATCTAGTACGTACCGCTGGTAGGATCCAGTATGTACTGCGGTTGGGCTCAGCACGTACCACGGGTCTAGGATACATGTACGTCGGGTAGGATCTAGTACATACCACAGTCGAGCTTAGTACTTACCGTGGGTCGAAGAATTGTGTACCGCGGGTCGAGAGTCTATGTACTGCGGTACGGTCAACTACAGATTGTAAGAGAAACATGTGACTCTCCTTTATGCTAAGTTCAAGGTTAAGGAGATGTCACTTTCAATGTTGGGAAATCCACTTCCTCTCGCCTCTCCAACGGCCACAAAGCTTTAAATCTAAGGTTTCCTTAGTGCTAAATCAACCTTATTGTAACACTGTAAATAGATTGTATCTCATATTTGTAAAAAACTCACTAAATACAAAAAGAAATGTTTACAAATTCTCTCTTCATTTAAGCTTAAGTTAGTAGTTTCCAATGTAATTTCTAGGGTTAGTTGTCTCGTGTAGAGGCTGCCCAATGGCAGACCTCTACCCAAACACTTCTAGGTTTCCACCAAACTCTTCTTATTCTTTCTTTATGTTATGTAAATCTTGATAAATGGTTATTAGATTCGAGTTCTCCTTAGCATACAAACTTCAAGTGTTGTGATGCTTTACTCGGAGTAGATCCAACCTAGATCCATTCAGTCGTTTCTAAGACCGAGCTACTCCATAATAGTCTCAGATTTACTAATGCATTTATGTATGGATTCAACCACAAGTTGGTGGTTCCACACTCTTGAGATCGAGTCCATCTTTTGTGGGTTAAGTGGTTACATTCACCAAGTGAAGTCTCCACGGTTTATCTTGAGCAAAGTCGCATATAACCACTAAATGAAACAAGAAGATCATTAGAAGCAAAATCAAGTCAAAAAGTACTAAGGAAATGAGTCACTTGGAAGAAGAAGGCGCCGGTTCAAATGCATTGTTAAAAACTGGGGTCAAGCTACATCATACCACCAATGAGCTATACTTTTTTTCCCCTAGTAGAGTTTTATCCCACATGGTTTTTTCTCTAGGGTTTTTAATGAGGTACTCTTTTTGGTTGACAAGCTTGGCCTTTGGTCCCTAGGCCTTTGCCTTGAGCATCTCGACCACCAAGCTTTGGGGAAGGTATTAGTATATATCAAATTGACTAGACGGAGAGGCCGATAACCTTTAAGGTCAAGAATAACAGTCAAGGTCGAAGTCATCAAAGCCAAGGCCGAAGACCACCCTAACGAACTCCAAGAAGGATGAATATGGCCACAAAGGACCCATAAAGGTCACCAAATCATCAAAGGATCAAGAAAAGGCCAAAAAAAGATGTTCTAGAGAAGTCAACATTTTCGACCAGAAAGTCAACAGTCGGTGGTCATGGACCGCTGGAAGGCCATCGGGTCGAGAGGCACGTACCGCTTGAAGGTTTTCATGTACTGCAGTATGTGGTCAACGGACGGATGGGAAATTCAACGTACGGGTCGTATTCTTCGGGTAGTGGATGGGTCGAGAGACGTGTATTTCGGGTCGAGTCACGAACGTACAATGGGTCGAAATCAGTATGTACCACAGGAAGGATCTAGTACGTATCGCTGGTAGTATCCAGTATGTACTGCGGTTGGGCTCAGCACGTACCACGGGTCTAGGATACATGTACGCCGCGTAGGATCCAGTACGTACCGCTGACAAGCTCGGTATGTACCACGGGTCGAGGAAGTGCGTATCGTGGGTCGAGAGTCTACATACCGCGGAACGGTCAACGACAGATTGTAAAAGAAACATGTGACTCTCCTTTATGCTAAGTTCAAGGCTAAGGAGATGTCACTTTCAATGTTGGAAAGTCCACTTCCTCTCTCCTCTGAAACGGCCACAAAGCTTTGAGTCTACTATTTCCTTAGTGCTAAAT
This sequence comes from Lepidium sativum, assembly GCA_023374145.1. Lineage (NCBI taxonomy): Eukaryota > Viridiplantae > Streptophyta > Magnoliopsida > Brassicales > Brassicaceae > Lepidium > Lepidium sativum. The sequence continues at coordinate 6,463 of JAKUCM010004524.1, read as the reverse complement.
CAACATTATTGTAACGCTGTAAATAGATTGTATCTCCTATTTGTAAAAAAAACTCACTACATACAAAAAGAAGTGTTTACAAATTCTCTCTTCATTTAAGCTTAAGTTAGTAGTTTCCAATGTAATTTTTAGGGTTAGTTGGCTCGTGTAGAGGCTGCCCAATGGCAGACCTCTACCCAAACACATATAGGTCTCCACCAAACTCTTCTTATTCTTTCTTTATGTTTATGTAAATAAATGGTTATTAGATCCGAGTTCTCCTTAGAACATAAACTTCAAGTGTTGTGATGCTTTACTCGAAGTATATCCAACCTAGATCTATTGAGTCCTTGGTTAGACCGAGCCACTCTATAATAGTCTCTGATTTACTAAGGCATTTATGTGTGGATTCAACCACAAGTTGGTGTTTCCACACTCTTGAGATCGAGTCCATCTTTTATGGGTTAAGTGGTTACATTCACCAAGTGAAGTCTCCACGGTTTATCTTGAGAAAAGTCTCATAAAAACCACTAAATGAAACAAGAAGATCTTTAGAAGCAAAATCAAGTCAAAATAAACAAAGGCAATGAGTCACTTGGAGGAAGAAGGCGCCGGTTTAAATGCATTGTCATAAACCGGGGTCAAGCTACATCATACCACTTATGAGCTATACTTTTTTTGCTATACTAGAGTTTTGTCTACCGTTGTTTTTTCTCTAGTGTTTTTAATGAGGTACTCTTTTTGGTTGACAAGCTTGGCCTTTGGTCTTTAGACCTTTGCCTTTAGTGTCTCGACCACCAAGCTTTGGGGAAGGTATTAGTCTATATCAAATTGACTAGAGGGAGATGCCGAAAACCTTTAAGGTCAAGAATTAGAGTCAAGGCCGAATTCATCAAAGCCAAGGCCAAAGACCACCTAAATGAACTTCAAGAAGGAGGAAAATGGCCACAAAGGACCCATAAAGGTCACCAAATCATCAAAGGATCAAGAAAAGGCCAAAAGAAGATTTTCTAGAAAAGTCAACATTTTGGACCAGAAAGTCAACGGTCAGTTCTCATGGACCGCATGAAGGCCATCGGGTCGAGAGGCACGTACCGCGGGAAGGTTTTCATGTACTGCAATATGTGGTCAACGGACGGATGGGAAAGTCAACGTACGAGTCGTATACTACGGGTAGTGGATGGGTCGAGAGACGTGTATTTCGGGTCGTGACGCAAACGTACAATGGGTTTATATCAGTATGTACCGCAGGAAGGATCTAGTACGTACCGCTGGTAGGATCCAGTATGTACTGCGGTTGGGCTCAGCACGTACCACGGGTCTAGGATACATGTATGTCGGGTAGGATCCAGTACATACCACAGTCGAGCTTAGTACTTACCGTGGGTCGAAGAATTGTGTACCGCGGGTCGAGAGTCTATGTACTGCGGTACGGTCAACTACAGATTGTAAGAGAAACATGTGACTCTCCTTTATGCTAAGTTCAAGGTTAAGGAGATGTCACTTTCAATGTTGGGAAGTCCACTTCCTCTCTCCTCTCCAACGGCCACAAAGCTTTGAATCTACTATTTCCTTAGTGCTAAATCAACCTTATTGTAACACTGTAAATAGATTGTATCTCATATTTGTAAAAAACTCACTAAATACAAAAAGAAATGTTTACAAATTCTCTCTTCATTTAAGCTTAAGTTAGTAGTTTCCAATGTAATTTCTAGGGTTAGTTGTCTCGTGTAGAGGCTGCCCAATGGCAGACCTCTACCCAAACACTTCTAGGTTTCCACCAAACTCTTCTTATTCTTTCTTTATGTTTATGTAAATCTTGATAAATGGTTATTAGATTCGAGTTCTCCTTAGCATACAAACTTCAAGTGTTGTGATGCTTTACTCGGAGTAGATCCAACCTAGATCGATTCAGTCGTTTCTAAGACCGAGCTACTCCATAATAGTCTCAGATTTACTAAGGCATTTATGTATGGATTCAACCACAAGTTGGTGGTTCCACACTCTTGAGATCGAGTCCATCTTTTGTGGGTTAAGTGGTTACATTCACCAGGTGAAGTCTCCACGGTTTATCTTGAGCAAAGTCGCATAAAACCACTAAATGAAACAAGAAGATCATTAGAAGCAAAATCAAGTCAAAAAGTACTAAGGAAATGAGTCACTTGGAAGAAGAAGGCGCCGGTTCAAATGCATTGTTAAAAACTGGGGTCAAGCTACATCATACCACCGATGAGCTATACTTTTTTTCCCCTAGTGGAGTTTTATCCTACATGGTTTTTTCTCTAGGGTTTTTAATGAGGTACTCTTTTTGGTTGACAAGCTTGGCCTTTGGTCCCTAGGCCTTTGCCTTGAGCATCTCGACCACCAAGCTTTGGGGAAGGAATTAGTATATATCAAATTGACTAGACGGAGAGGCCGATAACCTTTAAGGTCAAGAATAACAGTCAAGGTCGAAGTCATCAAAGCCAAGGCCGAAGACCACCCTAATGAACTCCAAGAAGGATGAATATGGCCACAAAGGACCCATAAAGGTCACCAAATCATCAAAGGATCAAGAAAAGGCCAAAAAAAGATGTTCTAGAGAAGTCAACATTTTCGACCAGAAAGTCAACAGTCGGTGGTTATGGACCGCTGGAAGGCCATCGGGTCGAGAGGCACGTACCGCTTGAAAGTTTTCATGTACTGCAGTATGTGGTCAACGGACGGATGGGAAATTCAACGTACGGGTCGTATACTCCGGGTAGTGGATGGGTCGAGAGACGTGTATTTCGGGTCGAGTCACGAACGTACAATGGGTCGAAATCAGTATGTACCACAGGAAGGATCTAGTACGTATCGCTGGTAGTATCCAGTATGTACTGCGGTTGGGCTCAGCACGTACCACGGGTCTAGGATACATGTACGTCGCGTAGGATCCAGTACGTACCGCTGACAAGCTCGGTATGTACCACGGGTCGAGGAAGTGCGTATCGTGGGTCGAGAGTCTACGTACCGCGGAACGGTCAACGACAGATTGTAAAAGAAACATGTGACTCTCCTTTATGCTAAGTTCAAGGCTAAGGAGATGTCACTTTCAATGTTGGAAAGTCCACTTCCTCTCTCCTCTCAAACGGCCACAAAGCTTTGAGTCTACTATTTCCTTAGTGCTAAATCAACATTATTGTAACGCTGTAAATAGATTGTATCTCCTATTTGTAAAAAAAACTCACTACATACAAAAAGAAGTGTTTACAAGATCTCTCTTCATTTAAGCTTAAGTTAGTAGTTTCCAATTTAATTTTTAGGGTTAGTTGGCTCGTGTAGAGGCTGCCCAATGGCAGACCTCTACCCAAACACTTATAGGTCTCCACCAAATTCTTCTTATTCTTTCTTTATGTTTATGTAAATAAATGGTTATTAGATCTGAGTTCTCCTTAGCACACAAACTTCAAGTTTTGTGATGCTTTACTCAGAGTATATCCAACCTAGATCTATTCAGTCCTTGGTTAGACCGAGCCACTCTATAATAGTCTCTGATTTACTAAGGCATTTATGTGTGGATTCAACCACAAGTTGGTGTTTCCACACTCTTGAGATCGAGTCCATCTTTTGTGGGTTAAGTGGTTACATTCACCAAGTGAAGTCTCCACGGTTTATCTTGATAAAAGTCTCATAAAAACCACTAAATGAAACAAGAAGATCTTTAGAAGCAAAATCAAGTCAAAATAAACAAAGGCAATGAGTCACTTGGAGGAAGAAGGCGCCGGTTCAAATGTATGTTCATAAACCGGGGTCAAGCTACATCATACCACGGATGAGCTATACTTTTTTTGCTCTACTAGAGTTTTGTCTACCGTAGTTTTTTCTCTAGGGTTTTTAATGAGGTACTCTTTTTGGGTGACAAGCTTGGCCTTTGGTCTTTAGACCTTTGCCTTGAGCATCTCGACCACCAAGCTTTGGGGAAGGTATTAGTCTATATCAAATTGACTAGAGGGAGAGGCCGAAAACCTTTAAGGTCAAGAATAATAGTCAAGGCCGAATTCATCAAAGCCAAGGCTGAAGACCACCCAAATGAACTTTAAGAAGGAGGAAAATGGCCACAAAGGACCCATAAGGTCACCAAATCATCAAAGGATCAAGAAAAGGCCAAAAGAAGATTTTCTAGAAAAGTCAACATTTTGGACCAGAAAGTCAACGGTCGGTGGTCATGGAGCGCATGAAGGCCATCAGGTTGAGAGGCACGTACCGCGGGAAGGTTTTCAGGTACTGCAGTATGTGGTCAACGGACGGATGAGAAAGTCAACGTACGGGTCGTATACTTTGGGTAGTGGATGGGTCGAGAGACGTTTATTTCGGGTCGAGACGCGAACGTACAACAGGTTGATATCAGTATGTACCACAGGAAGGATCTTGTATGTACTGCTGGTAGGATCCCGTATGTACTGCAGTTGGGCTCAGCACGTACCACGGGTCTAGGATACATGTACGTCTGGTAAAATCTAGTACATACCGCAGTTGAGCTCTGTACTTACCGTGGGTCGAAGAAGTGTGTACCGCGGGTCGAGAGTCTACGTATTGCGGTACGGTCAACTACAGATTGTAAAAGAAACATGTGACTCTCCTTTATGCTAAGTTCAAGGTTAAGGAGATGTCACTTTCAATGTTGGGAAGTCCACTTCCTCTCTCCTCTCCAACGGCCACAAAGCTTTGAATCTACGCTTTCCTTAGTGCTAAATCAATCTTATTGTAACGCTGTAAATAGATTGTATATCATATTTGTAAAAAACTCACTAAATACAAAAAGAAGTGTTTACAAATTCTCTCTTCATTTAAGCTTAAGTTAGTAGTTTGCAATGTAGTTTCTAGGGTTAGTTGGCTCGTGTAGAGGCTTCCTAATGGCAAACCTCTACCCAAACACTTCTAGTTCTCCACCAAGCTCTTCTTATTCTTTCTTTATGTTTATGTAAATCTTGATAAATTGTTATTAGATCCGAGTTCTCCTTAGCACACAAACTTCAAGTGTTGTGATGCTTTACTAGGAGTAGATCAAACCTAGATCTATTCAGTGTTTGGTAATACTGAGATACTCCATAATAGTCTCGGATTTACTAAGGCATTTATGTGTGGATTTAACCGCAAATTGGTGTTTTCACACTCTTGTGATCGAGTCCATCTTTTGTGGGTTAAGTGATTATATTCACCAAGTAAAGTCTCAACGGTTTATCTTGACCAAAATCTCATTAAAACCAACAATTTGTCATCCATATCTTACAGAAACACTATCTATACACAGGTACAAATACTTCATCCGAAGCTAACATTAGTATACAGAATTACCATATAATTGACAAATCATACAGTAGTACTATAATACATTAACAATATAAGCATGTTACTAGTAGCAGAAGTTCTGCTGCAGAACATAGCAATAACAAATATATAGTCCATATATACTGTACAGAAATCCGATAAATATACACAAATAATATCACCATTTGAACTTGTTGCAATTTCAATTTCAGTAATTAGTATATATCATATCAATTCATACGATCATAATGCAATAATACCGAATTATTGTAAATCCTAAATCCCTAAATCATAGAATGAGACTATAGATGATACATATGCTACACAAAATACTAAATACGAATTGCTAATTACAAATGTAAAACCCACAAATCAAGTTTAGCACAAAGACATGCAATCAGTACAATTTAAAATCAAGTCATGTATCCATTCTTTTTATAGCTCAGATGGTTTGAGTTCGGGTGTCACAAGTTCAACTACACCTGAAGTAAGGGGTTAGTTGAAAACCACGGAATGTCACACTGTGTGATTTAGTTTCAAGAGATATTTGAACTCGGGTAGGGTATTACTTATCTCCCAATCATTTTCGTTATACCACTCGTATATGGGCAAATTACATTGTTTTAAGGGTGAAGAGGGACGAAGACTATGAAATGTATTGTAGATCGGTTTTTGATTCCAAGGGTATATTGATTAACTATTCGTCCCAAGCACAATCTAGAATATGGAATATAGAAAACAAAAGCTAAATATGTTCGTAAAGTTACTCCTCGATCTCACCTTTATATATATATATATATATATATATATATATATATATATATTTAGCTTCACAGTATAAAGTACAATATTTACAATATGTGTTTTCCTCCTAAAACTAGTAGAATCAAAACATATTTTGAACTCGTGTGTGAACTTGATGATGATTCGGTAGTCAAAGACCAGTGAATCATTTGCTTGGTGGCAAAAAAAACTCCTAAAGATTGCCATCTCTCATTACGACTTCGCCGCTAAACTTTCTTTTCTCTCTAGATCTCTGGAGTAAGCGAAGTTTCCTCCTATTTTTCTTCTTCTTCATACTTCGCTTCTCTTTTTTTGGTCATCATCTTCGTCTACGCTGCTTCAATTCCATCCACTCTTCTTGCAGAGCTCATGAACAGTTCGTTCTCTTTTTGTCTTCGATATTAATTGACGA
>JAKUCM010004523.1:0-56514 GCA_023374145.1 Lepidium sativum | reverse complement strand
GATGTAAAAACTGGTCAGTCGTCTGCATTTAATAGTCGCAGAGATGGAATACGGAGGATCAAGTTTTCACCTGTTGTTGCTGGAGATCGCACCCGAGGCCGTGTAGCTGTGCTATTTAATGACAATACATTCTCTGTATTTGATCTCGTGAGTCTTTAGATAATTCACTATTTCCTACAATTTGTGCATGTGTCTTGTGTTTTCACAGGTGGTGTACTAATATTCTGCAATGTGAAGAGAAACTTATTTTCTTGATATTTGTTTGAAAATTGTCCGTCAACCTAAAATAACATTTTTGACAGTTGCTGCTGAAAATTCGCGCAGGATTCACCAGATCCTTTAGCTCAGTCTCTTCTGCAACCTCAAATTCCAGGAACCCTTGTACTGGAACTGGATTGGTTGCCTCTGAGAACAGATAAAAACGATCCACTTGTTCTATGCATTGCTGGGGCTGATAGCACCTTCCGGCTAGTTGAGGTTTCTGTGTATGTGTACACCAGTTCATCGTAAAATTATATTCGTGTTCAGACTCCCATAAACGCTTTCAGATTTTGATTAGTTTATTATCAGCATGTTGATCTTATTCACATAAAGTTTTAGGTCATTAGCTGGTGGTCCCCATGTAACTAAAACTGTATAGAATAGACATGTCTAGATTTTTATTTTGTTCCAAGGTGACTGTGCACTGTCAACCCTTGTAGATAGGACTTAAGCCTTGGCACAAGGCCGTGTGGGTGAGATGGTGTAGAGGGGTAGACAACTAGTTCTCAAGCCCCCAGGTTAGGATGTAGGCATGTAAAATGGTTTTTTGATCTGCCAATATTATGGTTCCAAGTTTGAATTGGCTACAGTCACTTTTTTCTGCTATCACACAATTCCAACATTTTTTGCTGGATTTTACAGAAACGAAAAGAAAGCTGGCATTGTGCCCCAGTCCAAGTTTGTAAAGGACAGATTTCGTCCTATGCCCATGTACTCCCCTATCCTACTTCCTGTAGCACATGCACTGGTAACTTTCTTTGCTTGGAGTAATTATTTCTTTGCTGAGGAGTAATTCCTGATTCTAAAGTCGTTGTAGTACTCAATCTTGGTTTACATCTGAACTCATGTAATACAGGAGATGCTAATGTCTAGCGTTATCTGGGAACTGATATTTCGATTTACATTAATTGTTAATCTTGACAATGTGTCTGATAATGATGCACACAGGCACTGCGGATGATTTTACAGTTGGGAGTGAAACCATCTTGGTTTAATACATGCAGCACCACTCTGGAGAAAAGGCCTCATTTGATCCGTGGAATGGCTTCATCCTCCAAGGATCTTCGGAGTTACATGATTCAGTTACCACCTTTAGGAGACCCTGTAGTGCCTGAGATGCTGCTGAAGATACTAGAGCCATATCGGAAAGAAGGTTGTTTTCATTTGGTAATTAGTATCACCAAAGACTAACCTTGCTTTTTCAACATATCTGTTAAAGTGTTCTTGTTTTTTTCCTCCTCTAAATTTCTCTCATCCTAGGTTGCTTGCTCGATGATGAAAGAGCAAAACTGTATGCTGATGTGGTCAAGAAAGGTTATGCTGCAAGATTTGCTTTTGCAGCTGCAGTTTTTGGGGAAACCCCAGAAGTGCTTTTCTGGTTGCAACTGCCTCAAGCCATTCGCCATCTAATGAACAAGTTGACAAAACGGTCACCGCAGAAAATCCCCTCCCCTGCTTTGCCATCAGGGATAAATGAAGCAGCTATGCTGAGTAAAATATCATCTAATGGTATATCAGCAGATTCGGCACCTGAAGTTAGAAAGACAGATTCTATGGTCAGTTTCAAAATAGGTTTTCTTTTCTTTTCTTTTAAAAGATCATGCATTCTAGCAGCTCCCTTCTACCAAGATACTTATAGGAGTATATATATATATATATATATTATTATTCTTTGACGTGGAGTTCCTTTGCTTTGTGTAATTTTCTGCTAGCTTAATGGAGCTTTCTTTCTTGTTCACAGTCAGTTTGGATCATTACATTTTCATTTGCACAGTGTTTGATAGTGAGCTTACAGTCGACATTTTCATGAACAGTGTGATGGTTCACTTAGATTAATGGCTTTTGAGCGCAAAGAATTATGGTCACGTGCCAACGAACGTCTTCCTTGGCATGAAAAATTGGAAGGGGAAGATTGCATTCAGAAACAAGTACACGAGTTAGTAATTACACCTTAGCTTGTCTTTATTGTTTTATCTTTCCAATTTATAACCTGAAATTTTAGTATGTTTTTGTTAGCAGCTTATGTTTGAAATGGAACTATATATATTTTAGAAGCCTCTTAAGCTGAGAGGAAAATGGTTGTGTGCATCTTGTATAAATGTAGTATAGACTTTTATATTCAGATCTGAGTTTCCACACTGTAGCTCTTGTGGTGACAAGTGAATTAACTCAGTAACATTTATGACCAGGCTAATATCAGTTGGAAATTTGGAAGCTGCTGTTAGTTTGCTGCTATCTTCAGCTCCCGATTCCCCATACTTCTATCCAAATGCTCTCCGAGCTGTTGCACTTTCTTCAGCTGTGTCTAAATCTCTTCTCGACCTTGCACTAAAAGTCTCTGTCTTGCCATATTCGATAGACTTTTAGATCTTTAAGAAAATAAGTTCATCACTTTTGTTGCACACGTAGGTTGTTGCAGCGAATATGGTAAGGACCGACAATTCACTGACTGGAACTCATCTTCTATGTGCGGTGGGAAGACATCAAGAAGCTTGTTCACAGGTTAGCTCAGTATCGTATGTTCTTCTGAAGTATATTTCCGTTGGGATGAACAGTTTATATGTTGTCGGGGATGTTTTTAGTTTGGTTTACTAGTAGACGTTTTAGATAGTTTATATGTAAGACTTTTATAATATGTAGCTACAAGATTCTGGACGATGGACCGATGCTGCAACCTTGGCTGCCACACATTTAGAAGGATCGGATTATGCCAGGTCTTTGTTCGACTTAGTCCTCTCTTGGATCTGGTTTTATGCCTTTACTTGGTTACCAATTGTTGTCGCCTATTCATTATCGTGCCCTTGCTTAAACTGTTCCCTCTCTCTACTCAGGGTATTGCAGAGGTGGGCTGATCATGTTCTCCACGCGGAGCACAATGTTTGGCGGTAGTATTTTCATACTCACCTTCAAAACTGTTCAAAATGAAATGATTGAAATTGACTAAACTATAAGATTTCACATTATGAGAAAAGAATTTACGTTTTATTGATGCAGGGCCCTGATATTATATGTGGCTGCTGGTTCCCTGCAAGAAGCGCTTGCAGCTCTCAGAGAGGTGCAACAGCCTGACACGGTAGCTATGTTTGTGCTTGCTTGTCAAGAGATTCATTCAGAAATCATAACCGAGCTCTCAAGCCAAGACAACGAATCTGAATCTGCCTCTGGTGAAGACACAGTATTACCTGATCTGCCTGGTTTTGAACCAGGTAAGGAAGAAGTGACTGCAGTTTGCGAATATTTTCAACAGTATCAGAGAAAGTTGGTGCATTTGTGTATGGATTCACAACCTTACATCGACTGATCAACAACGCAACACAGCTCTTTTTTTGGCATTTAGTAGAGATCACGAATCTCAGATAAAGACAATGTTATATATGTTGTTGTACCCTTAATTGTTTGTAACGCTACATGCATGCACTACAATATACCATACAAAATGTGAGGCAATACAACCACCTCATTTGATACTTTTTTGTCGTCCTCAATGAAAGATTCTTCCTTAGTCATCGAGCTGATCCAAAATTTGAGCAAACACAACCAACTCGTTGACCTCAATGAAAGAATCTTCTTCGACATCGAGTTGATCCAAGTTCTTCGTATTCTGTTTTGGTGACGCACATTGACTCAAAATCTGGACTCGAAGCCAAAAGTGAACCTCCTCTCCATACATCTAGTACGGGGCTACAAAAAAGAGACAAGTTCATAGAAAAGTGAAAACGGGAAAAGATTGAGATTGTTTACTCTTCGTGAGTTGTTATATTCACATCAAAGTGGTCTGGGACAAGTGGTCGAAGCTCTCCTTCTCTGCAATAAGTCATATTCAGTTGTGCAAGGGACTCTAACTTAGACTTACAGTCTCTCCTTAAGTTGAGGAAATAAGGTACTTCCACCACTTAAGATGATGCTGCCACAAAGCATCAATATTCGAGTCTAAAAAAGCTCTTTCAATGGCAACTCAATTATACTATGCATAATTTGTAATGAAGCTCTTCCCCCATTGTACTATGCATAATTTGTTCTCAATTTTGGACATATATTCCGAAAATATTACTATCTAGTGAAAAAAGACTACCGAAATTTGAAAATGGGAACTTGACATTTTTCGACTGCAAATTATTATTTTTGGACAACTATAACCTCGATCACCATACACATAAGACAAATGTGTTGACTCCTCTTAGTGCAGAACAATTGTCCTGTTGGGGATGAACTTCGTCCCCTAAGCCTAATAGATCAATTGAGCTCAAGCCGGTAGAAGGACTGAAACCTTGTCTAGCTCGGAGGCTTAGCTCGGCACAAGGCCCACAATCCAAAAAAAGATTGAGCTCTAACAGATTTCTCAAAGAAATTAGGAAATCTTGAGATTTCCAAGAAAAGTCCAAGAATACGAATAGAAGTTTTTGGACATAACATCCAAATCCAAGAAGGAAAATACATTTAAAGAATGTATGTCAAACAAAGAAGAGGCTATAAATAAGAGTTAGAGGAAGAAAAAATGAACACTCTTCTGCACACTCGAGGCTAGAAAAGACTTTGATAACCTACTCTGTCTTGTCTACCAGAAACGAAGAGGACAACACCTTCCTCCTATACTTAAATTAAAGACCTTTACTCTAATAATTTTAGAATGTATATCTGTAATTAAAACACTAGACAAGCGTTTTTGGACAAAGGAAAATATTGTAATGCAACAGCTATTGTTTGTTGAAGCTAAAAGCTTAAAATAAGTGTCAAGAAGGCAACCTAATGTTTAGCCTCCTTAACCATACGGAGTGAAGAATCATGTGGATCACATCAAATGGTTTAGCCGGACGGTTGACCACGAAATGCCTTCGAACTTTCATAACATTCTGATACATCCTTAGATACTTTTCCTGTGAAATCTCTTGCAAAATCTTCTTGATGTCAGGTATTTTGTCGACCGGGATCGAAACCGAGAACTTGCTCCAATCAAGCACATCGTTGAAGGGAAGCGTGTAATTGTCAGATATTACAACTGGAACACAGCCTGAGTAAATGGCTTCCACTTCTCTAGGACTAGCCACCTCGTAGCCGCTAGGACAAAGACAAAACTTGCTATGACCAATTAAATCATGATAGTTTTGTTCCTTTGTGAGTCCATCGTAGACCTGAACATCTTTATCTTTACCTTTCCAATGAGTGAACAACACTTCCCTAATGTATCCGTGAGCTCTTCCTGCGAAGAAAGCCAAGATTGTCCTGTTGTCAGGGTTCTGGCCCATGAAAGGTGGTTTTAGCTTCCCTTTAGGAATGTTAATCTCTGGTATTGAGAAATCAATGCTTGGTCTAAAACCTTCCGATGTGTTGGCGTTGCATAGTCCTCTCATGAAATCCTTGAAAAATTCTGGTTTACTGTCCTGCACATCAGGAGCCTAAACCACCAATATCATAGAAAATAATTAGTCAGTGATTTGGTCTAACCGAACCAAACCGATTCAAAACCATTATAAAATCTCCAAACCTCTAAATTTTTTACCTAACCTACATTTAACTTATGTTTTTTTCTTTTAATTTTAAACTTCAAAATGACTCCGCTTGTCAGAGCTTATTAGAAATGTAACTTCTGTTATCCTAAGTTTTATATATCCCACGTGCAATTTGTGAAATCGTGATGCTTAAAATCTTTACGATTGTAAGCATTATGATCTTAAAAGTGAAGCATAAAATCTGATTATAATTTCACAAATCATCTCGAATTTGGTCTAACCGATCCAAACCGATCTAGATAAGATAAGAAAGTTATATAGTATTAGAAAAGAAAATATACCCAATCGTGGCAAGAGACCATAAAATGGTCAGCACCATTGCTTTGGTTCCAAAAAGGGTACTTACGAGCCACCACATCAACATAATCGTCAAAGACCCGGTGGAGGCGGGTCCCGGCTAAAATCGACCTTCGAGGCAATGGGTTTGTAGACATAGTGGACAATGTTGGCAACAGAGAAGGGCAAGAAAAAGACATGAGCTTCTTTAGGCTGGTTAGCTCTAAACCGGCCGCTTGGTCCGCCCATCACATTTCCAAGTTCGTCAATGAACTGTCCTTCGATTCCATAGATATCATTCACTGGTCCGTCGTGAACTATAGGCTGCTCTCCTTCTTTATACGACCACACTTTAAATCTCTTCATCATCTCTATGTGACTCCTGTTTTTTTTTTTTTTTTTTTTTTTCAAAATATTGTATCTATTAAGTTAGTTCAAATATTAAAATGGCAATCTGAAAATTATGAAAACATTCTAGATTGTATGTTGGTATAGTTTGAATCGATGATATGATTTTTTCCGATAAAACCTGATATGTAACTCAAATTAAAATAAGTATTTATTTAACCTAAAAAAATATCAATCTTCATTTTAATATTCTTTAATACCCATCCATTTTTAGTTATATGATGTTTTAGTTAAAAACACATGTATATAAAAATTTCAATAAAAATTTATTCTTTTTTTGACATTCCAAACAAAAATTGACAATAAAAAAGCCATTCAGTCAATAATAAAATCTGCATAATACAAATGATCGTCACTTAATAAACTAATTTCGCATGAAATTCTAACGCATTCTATAAACGGAAACCAAAAGAATTCACTAAACTATCTTTTCTTTGTTATAATATGTTAATATTACATATTTAAAAAATAACAAAGTATTATAAGATCACCTCCATCGGTAGAGGGTTTTTAAAAAATAAAGAAATTTTGTTTATTATAAAATTTTATTTTGTTAATTAAATTTAAATAAATAAATAGATCCAACTAATGAATGACAAGTGGAAAATGATGTTCTTAAAATCTTTAAAACAGCCTCTTATTCAATATATTTTAGATGATATTCTACTTCTCTTTCTCTTTATTTCTTTTCAATATAAGAACTTTTCTTTAGAAATTCTAAAAAATTATTGATGATGATGCTATAAGAATTAAATCAGAGTAACATGCAAGTCAATATGATATTTTATCTCCGTTGACTCAAAATTAGAAGAATTTCAAGACTCGTTTGCGTAGTATCAAAATCAAGAAATCAAGCAAATTGACTTCTAAATCAATTTTTCTAAAAGTTCAGATAAAAAAGAGAGCTAAAAACTTGAAGAACTTAAATTTGGCATATTAGCAGTAATTACCCAATCGGAGTTCCAAAACACCACGTGAGACTGACATACACTTAAAGACTTTCAAAATCAATGGAGAGTTTGGTGAAATTCCCTTTAAGTTAGGCAATCTTTTATGATATAATTATCACTTTGGTTCATGCATAGAAGATCTTAAGAGAGTAAATCAATTAGATCGGAATGTATGGGGACCAAATTTTGGATGACAAAAGATTAGATAACGTTTAGAAAATCAATTAAATATTGAGAATTATCTTAGAAAGTACAATAAAACTCTAGTTTTCTTTTCTTCTAAAAATACAACTAGCAGTTTGAAAAAGTTATAGGAATACTATTCTCTCTCTGTTAATTATATAAGATGTAGTTTTACTTTAAAACAAAAATATTAAAAAGTAATGATAGTTATTTAATATTTTAGTTTAATAAAATCCAAGGAATTTTAAAATATAATCATCATAAACTATCAAATGTATCTAAATTTTTGCATAGTGTACAAAATATCTCATAAACTAAAAAATCTTTAAGCACATCATATGTAATACTTTCTCAGGAAGACATGTTTTGAGATTGTCACACATATTTTTAAAAAAATTAAAATATCATTTCTGGTCCTATTTATTGCTAAAAACACAATAAAAATATAAATCATTAAGAAAGAAAAAAAGAAATAAATATGGATAAAATTGGAAGTATTAAACCAATATGCATTTAAAACAGAAAATATCAATATTTTTGAAATGATTTTTTTTCAAAACATCAACTTCTTAGGAGTGGAGGGAGTAAAACATAGTCATGGGCACAATGGGAGCGGGGATAGAATTTCACGGATACGGATCGAGAACGGTTAGTTCGGAAAATAAGATTTTCTTTCCAAACAATTTTCATTATACAACGGGACGGGAATTTCGGGATAATTTACTTCTCGAACTATTCCCAAAATCCTAGTAAATAAAAAAATTGTCGTATATATACAGGAAATAGTTTGGAAAATACGAGTAATAAAAAGAAAGTATTATTATAAATTATATACTCAATATAACGAAAATGATGTATACAAGATATATCAGTGTTCAATATATAAAAATACAAAATTACAGTGTTAGAATTTTTTAGTTAAATGACCAACAACTAATTTTTACCAAAATTACTAATTAATCCATATTAAATAGTTTGTATTCATCGTAAAGTTTTGAAAAGTTAAGTTCAATATTATGATGAGTTTAATCTTAACTATTAGAAACAAAACTAATATTTGAATTCAATATATTTTAACATTATGTTAACTTAAACAAATATCCAATGGGAATTCAGGGAATCCCTGGACCATTTCCGACACTTCCTTTACTCGTTTGGATATTATTTATGGATTGAATTTCTTATTCCCGAAAACCATGAGAATTACGAGACGAAAGCAAGACGGAACAGTCTGATATGCCGAGGCTAGTAAAACATAAGGATAAAGGGTTTCTATAAACTTTAGTAAGAGTTAATCATTTATGATTTCTTTCGAAAATTTATTTATTCATTGTGTTCGATTGTACTAAATAATTATTGATAATTAGGCTAAATAAGAAAAAAGGATGTAAAGAAAAAAAACTTAACTGATGAAAGGCAAAGGAGTTTCTGTAAATAGGGCCTACGGGGATGTAAGTAACTTCATCGTTGGATGTGTAATTCTTAAACCTGACGGCTCTTCTGATTGCAGCCCTTGCTTTCCTCAACTCTTCTTCTCTTTTCTCTACATTGCTCCTTCTCTACCGACATTTCATTTAATTTTGTCATTACCTTATTCAATTCTTGCTTCATTTTTACTCCTACAAAACTACGAACATCTTTTTCTATGTATGGAGCCATACACTTATCAAGTTGCCTCAAAGAAAATATTAGTATACTAAGTACTATGTACATATATATATATATATAAGTAATTAATCTTTTCAACAAATTTTAAAACAATTAGTGGGGTAATGAATATATAGGTCATCAGACAAAAGTAAAAATATTAATATGACATACGCATGGATCATGATATATATATATATATATATGAGTAGATTATCGAAACTCATGTATTGATTTGAGAAACGAACATATTCATTTTATCAAAAAAAAATTAAGATAAAAACTTCCTTAAGGATTACTATCTTAGCGAATTTTTTGTTTTGCAACAATTAGATCGATAGTTAACACAAAAAGTTTACGAACCAATAAATATAAGGGAAGTCTGTGCATATGAATGCATAAGTTGTTTACCTTTACGAAAATTGGAGGAGAGTATGTTGAAGAAGAAGAGAAATGAAATGCATTTGTGTGATCAGGAAGAGAAGAAAGAGTGAGTGAAGAGAGTAACTGTTGAGGTGAAGATTCATATGTAGAGAGAAAAGAAAAGATTAGGAAGAGAAGAAAGAGTATCAATGGAAACCATAAGAAGATTTTATTCTTTGAAGAAACGTTTGACATAATTTTGCTTTTGGTATCAAATGCTTCTCTTTCATTTTGGCTTCTTCATCCTTTTATATGCGACTTCGAGAAGTTCATGTTTGACTTGCTAATTTTTTTATTGCCAAAAGCACTAACAAAGCGGTGTAAGAAACCATCTTAGTCGCGTCTTACCGAAAATACTTTTTTTTTGGACGTTTGAATGATCAAATGTATTTGATGGTTTTGTCAGCTATTCTTTTTTTTTACCAATGCAACGCCCAATACGTAATTCAAACCTCTCGTAGAAAATCAACCACTACTTGATCAATGCCATTTTATCTTTTCAATTATTTTTATATCCGATTGATAAGACCTTATCTATAATCTAAAATAGAAATTTTAACATATATAATTATGCATCTATTTAAAATCAAATTTTAGTAAAAAATCTAAATACAAGTATTAATCATTCGACCAAAATTATTCCATCTGTCTGGATTATTTAATAGATATTTAATCTTATTTTTGTCACGAATAATAAAAAGTTAAAATCTATGGAAATAGCGGCAGAGTAGTAGTAATGGGTCTTTGCCAAGAAAAGAGAGAATAAATTTTAGTACTCCCTCCGTTTCATTTTAGTTGTCATTCTACCTAATTTCACACATATTAAGACAAGAGTTAAATTTTCTATTATGCCCTTGAGTGACTATTAGAATTCCAAACCATTTAATACTTTATTTATTTAATTAGAGGTAAATGAAATAATTTTATATTAAAAAAGCATTGGAAAATGAAAATGACAATTAAAATGAAACAAAAAATTTAACCTACAATGACAACTAATATGAAACGGAGGGAGTATAATACAATAACAATTTTACATAATAATATTAGATAGATTGATAGATCGCACTAGAAATTAATACACTTTTTGTTTTGTTTATTTGAATTAGAATGAAAAATTGACATAATTTAATAAAATAATATATAAAATAAAATTTGGAAAATCATGATGCAAAAATGCGCATGATTACAGTAATTTTATTAACCACTAACTCGATAATTTCAATGAATACATAAAAATATTCCTTATCGGACTCATGCATACTTTCTTGTAGTCAATAAAATCAATAGTCAAAACAGACTAGATGTAACAAAACACCAATCCCCAAAACTCATAAAGTTGAGTCTTTCGTAAAACGCAAACTTTGGCATTGAGTAAAACAACCGCGCATTGTTTTCAGGGGCCGATCCAAGATTTATATTCAATGAAAGCAGCAATACAAAATCCTAACGTTGCCTTTTAGACTTGTCAAAAAAGTTGACTTGAAAATTCTTATAGTTGCATTGGAAAATGTTTGAATATGTATGCACCAAAAAATGGGTTAATTCGGTTTGATCAGCTCAAATTTCAAGATTTAAATGAATAGTCAACCTTTGTAGGAACCTGCAATTGAATAGCAAGAACAAGGAAAAAGAAGAAGCACAGAGACGAAGCTTAAGCTTCTGTACTTAGCAATTAATCCCCCAATTCTGTGCAAGGTTCTATGGAGGTAAGGCTCTGTTGTGTTTGATCTCTTCTTTGTAGCTTGTTTTCTTTAGAAATGAGAAAAGAACAAGAAGAATAACACAAGGATTTACGAGTTCCCAAGTCCTAAAACCGGACTTGGTACATCTAGAAGGATTAACAACCAATCCTTGGTGGTTTATAGCCTTGAATTAGTTCTTACACACTCTAGTAACCTTCCCAAGAGATCTCACCAAGAGAAAAGATACCCTAAGAACTCAAAAACACTCTCTTAAGCTCTCAACCCCTCTCTCTCTCTAGTCTCTATGACTTGTTACTTAAAATGTGAACTCTTACAACTCTTTTGCTATATACTTTCAGTCTCTACTTATGCACCTATTACATTGCATCACTCTTTGACCACTTTTCTTTCTTTGTCATGAGGTGCAAAGCGCATTGGACTCACCAGAAATCGTCATGGGCCAGAAGAGAATGGAGAAGGCCCAAAACCAGAAGAAGAAGGAGGTCCAGAAACCTTTGGGCCAAAACCTTGCACCAGCTGGATGGGCCGCGGCTTAAGATCGGCCCACCAGACACGGCCCAAGACCCAAACTGAAGAGAGAAGTAGAGAAGCGTATCTCACAGGCTCCAGTATTCACTCTGTAATTACTCTACTTCTATGCACATAGAAGACAAGCTTGAATATTTCAAGACGACTCTAACATATCGAAATAAGAAAAAGAAAACAGAGAAGAAGAGAATCGGTCATATGCACATTGAAGATTCAATCATCTTTTTATTATGATCAGTCTCCAATTAGCAGCTCATAAAGGCTTTACTTGAGTCTTCTCTTTTCTCTACATCTTTTCTTCTTATTCCTAATGTGTATTTATACATATAGAGTGTCGGTTATAAGTGTTTGGGGCTCAAATTAGTTAAGACCCAATTTTATAAACAATAACCCAACAACCTTAATACTCATGATTTAGTTTGAAGACAAGAGAGTTGAATGATTGTTTTAACTTTTTTTAGTTAGGTTAGGGTTTAAATGACATTTTTCTAGTGTAGAGATGGTAGATAGAAACAGTATATCATACAGTCATAATGAGTTGTGGTATTCTCCAAGAGCCCAAATGGGGAATATATTTCTGTAAGCTGAGTAACTAATCATACAATTCCGATTAAAGACTCCAAGTATTTCCTAACAAAAGGAGACAATAATTAGTTAGGTAAGATTACAAACCTTCCTAGCTATGCATATAAACCATTTGTACTCACCTGTTGTGGGAAATCTTCATCATCCATCTGCGAGTTAATCAGCGATTTTGTCCCACGATGCAATGGCGTGGGATTTCTACTCGCCTACTCAAATCCAGTGATTAGTTAAATAACAGCTACAACCACGTAAATTCATCATTTAGCCACAAAAATTAAAAAACAGAATAGCCACAATTTTTCTAACAATGGCAGTTATACGATTGTTGCTAGAAAAAATTGTGGCTATTCAGGGTTTTTCTTGGGTACCAAATGAGCGTTATAGAGAAGGCTAAATTTCACCTGTCCTGCTTCAAGAAGAGGCAAAACAGCCCACGATGTGTTAACTATATGCGATCTGTTCCCTGGAAGATTGGTGTATACTTTGTTTTGGCATGAGAGGTAGCTTTCTCCCCAACCACCACAAGGTAGTTGCTTGAAGAGAATGAAATCACAAGCCTTTCTGATACACAGACTTGTCTCATATTTTTTTCCTTCAGCCAACATTCCTTTAATTCCAAACCATGTCGCATAGGTGAAACACATACCCCATGAACCATACCTGAAACTTTACCATTAGAGGGAAATCACAAGATGTATGAAAGTAAAGAGTAACTAATGATAGTACTGACCATAACCATCAGAGAGTAGTGTTTTCTCTATAAACTCAACTGTTTGTTGATGCATCTCAGTATCTCTTCCTTCTTGAATTTCGGATATGGTGAATAACGCGAGACCTTGGATTGCAGCTGATGTACATTCTACATACTTAGGGATTTTTCAGGCTCTATTAACAAGAATTGGTTCTCTAAAATGAAATTCATGTAATACTAGTTTTCAATTTATCTTACTCATAACCTATGATGGTATCCCCAAAAGTCTCTGACGGATTAATCACCTGATATGCAGATGTAGGGACCAAAATGATATCAGAACTTTTCGTGTACTGAATATGAACAGAATAAGGAAAAAGTGCTTAATCTCTAGCCAGTAATATGATTCTTGTTTTTAACTAGGCATGTATACTAAAGATAGTTTAAGGTTTAAGAAAATTAGAAATGAATGAGTTATATGAGCTATAACTCATTTTTTTGGGTTAGGCTAGTAATCTTCCCTAAAACTACTTAAAATTTCAACATCTACACCTGTAATGATAAGATAAAGTTAACAGCATCGAATAAATGCTCTTCAGGCATGGCTTTTCCTACCAGATTCACTGGCATCTGCGACAATAACAATGCTGCCTGTAATAAGAAGAAAAAACATAGAAATATATGAGCAACAAATCATATAAAGGTCGTACAGTTAACCTTCAAGGCTTCAGCAGTATATTAAGAGACAGGCCATGGATTGTCTGCAGTTGAGAAACCCCATCCTCCCTTGCACGGGTGTCGATACCACAATTCGGGATCTCCATATGTATTTCCCCTAATCTAATTCAGGTCAGGAATCAAGAGATCAATGAAATATTCAGATCACAACACAATGATTTACAGGGTAAAGTGAACAAACTACTTGAGTGTTCTTGATGTAGTTATGTGCTCTCTTAAGCATCAAACCATATTCATCAACCAAATCTGATGGTAAGATTGCTTGGACCGCCAAGGTCACGTCCCAAAGCTGAGATCCGTTGTATCCCTACATTTGAAATTATATATCTTAGTTGTGTTTGAAATGTAAAGGGGAAAAAAAGAGATTGCTAATACTGTTGAAAGTCGTTAGTAGTTAGCAGTCAGTTGTAGTGACTCGTAATTAAAAATTCCAGCCATTAAATTTTTACTCGCTGGTTGATAGTTCAGCAACCAACAAAAAAGTATTTAGCTAGTGACTACCAAAAGAAATTGCTAATGTACCTGCATTTTCATTCCATCTTCAGCCACCTACAAGTAGTCTTTAATCCGTGAGAGATGACACTTAACCGCTTTAGAATCAGGAGCATCGACCCAGCAGCAGAGCATATTCAAAACCTTAACTATAAGCGGTACCAAATCGACATCTTGTTATTATAATAGTTATTAGTATCATATCTATATCATTGGAGATCAGTTTTCTCATAAGCTAATTTGTTGACAAGGCCGATACAAATATAGTGACTGCTTTTGTCTTCATAGTTAATGTGTTGTATGACTGTCCTAAGAGCTCGGTTTTTTAGCATAGACAGTGGCCATCTCTCAAGAAGAGGTTCTCCAAATTTATTCAGACAAAATTCCATATGATGTCTTGGATCTTTGGATGTGGATATTACAAGTCCTCCTAAAAACAGCTCCAACAAATTATACGAAGAAGTGTATTTGGTGAAATGGTTGAGTGTCATTTTTGTTGCCTTTTACACATGAGTTCAACTCCAAAAATTTGCATATTCCCCATGTAATATTATTAGGGTTGTGGGGTTGGCTATGGATTTGATATTGTCAATCCAATTATTGACATAAAAAATTATTATACCTTTGCGGATTGATTGTGAGCGGCATCCCAATCAATATGGTGATACGGAACAATGTAGAGCTCTCGTCGAAGGAACATTATAGTTCCATTGATGTCAGAAACAAATCTCCTTACATAAATATATGACATTGGAAGATAAACCATCCTGCAATGACACCACATTCTGCCAGGATGAAAGGGAAGATAATAAGGAAGTATCCATAGCTCAGGAGATAAAGGATTGTTTCCACTCCACTCATAAGCTCCGAGAAACTGATTCATGTAAATTCACAAATTCATCCTGGGCTATTCACTGGAAGACTTGTATACAATTACTTTGTTTATGTAAATACTGAGAGCCAGAGCTTGCCCTTGCACCACCTTGACGATGAATCCAATGTCTAGCCCTTTCCATGGCTCCATCTCGACCATCTATTTCTTCGCCCATCAGCCTCAGAGCCACGTATGAGAGAGTTGTAAAGAACACGGTGCTGCTTCCCTCTATGTGTAGTCCCCAACCTCCATCCTTGTTCTACACGTTAGGTCTTGTTCATGTTAGGGTTTTGATTTTTGGATAAATTATGAGCTTCCAAATCAAAACTAGTTGGAAATAAATGGACTGACCCCTGGATCATAAATATACTAAATTAGAATGATCCCTACTTCTTACATGAGATATCAGTCATACCCCTCAAGATGTTTGTGATATAATCTAACATCTTAAAATAGCACAACAGATGCCTTCTTGGGAGTAACTTTGAGCTCTAATACCATAATGAATTATGAGCTTACAACTCAAAACCAAATGACAATGAATGCCTAGCCCCTATATCATATATATTAATAGATCCCAACTTCAAGTCGGATATCAATCGTATTGTAACATTTTTCTTAAGATACATTTGCAAACACGACACTCAAACAAAGTCAATTATAAAGGACCGATTCTCAAGTTATGAAACCTGATGGTTATAGAGATATCAACGAATTTCCATTTGATGTTGAGCAGTTAAACTTGTGTGCAAAACTTCCATCACATATAAGCCTATAACCTGCCTCCACAAAAATGATCCGTAAGAGTTTACATGATTTACAGCTCAAGTTTACTAATGATAAAAGAATTACCATAGCAGGCAATAGAAAGAGAGGACCACCATAATCTCCAGGCTAAAAGCCATCTTGCGATTGAAGTGTTGAGTAGAATCTCAAACTTCTTCTTAATGTCACATTTACCACTTTTACATTTATCTCTTCTTTTCCATTCCCCTCTTTCACTGTCACTTGCGGAAGCATCTCAATACCTCTTCCTTTCTCTTTACAACACTATGTTCAAGTCCATGTTTTCACATCAAACCAACATTTGACACATTTCTTTTTTAACCTTTCTTCAGTCACATTAATGGCCGAATTATTTTTAAATTATAATTTGTATATTTAAATTTGTAGTTGTTATTATCAAATTTTAAGATGTAATTAAAATAAGCGGTGAATTTATAATTTTAAATATCTTTTTGTTTATTAATTATGTTATCTTTTATAAATATTTGAAATCCGTTGACGGATATTTGGCTGTCTAGGGCCATTGGGATCCCTTGCAGAGACAACTTTCCATGGATACTAAGCTGTCTAGAGCTGTCGGGAAATTCATACGGATTCACGACAGATTCTATTTCCCAACAAAGTAGACTAAACATCACTTTTTTCGTCTTGAATTCGTCGGAAGAATGTGTTTCATATGGCTTCCCAAGGCATATTTCCGTCAGGAATAACATATATGTTTTGTAGAATTGTTGTATATTTTACAAGATTTAGATGATCTAAAATATAATTCTCTGTTTTCAAACTTGCATGGTAATCTGAAAAATAAAAACAAAAAGAAGAAAAGTACCTAAAAACGGGATAGGAGATCGGAACTATTCTTATAAGAAAACCGATTAAGAGTGAAGTTGTTACGAAGATCGGAGATGTGATGTTTCTCTTCCGAGGTTTCGATTTGTTCATCATACTCCCAAAACTGTCTTCCAATATGTTCATTTTCACTCTCTTCGTCTCCGTCTCACAAACTCAACTTCCACATCTCTGTCTAGTTGTGCATGCAAATTATCGAAATTAGGTGTTTATAGTATTTAATCTGATTTACATGTACTTATTACAATCAGATAATAATTATTAATTATTGAGTTTTTGTAGACATGTGCCACGGTTAGATGATTTTTATGAAAGGCATTTGATAATGAGAATAATATAGTTATTTTTATTAGATGTTATGTGCGAGTTTGACCTAATAAATACAGTATAGTATTAGAGGTATCTGTTTTATGGGAGAGAAAGGCATCTTTTTGTACATAACTAACAATTGCTTGACTATTCAGTTATAAATTGCCCAAATTTTGAAATTAGTGCAAATGTCTCCAAATTATCAATCATAAATTTAAATACAATCTTTGTTGCATAAAATATCAAACTGTATATATTGTTTAGTCTATGTTAAACTTATTTTGATATCCTAAATGTTCAATCAGCTTTATAGTTCTTATTTTTGTCTAATTTTTCACTTTCGTTGAAATGTTTTCTTTGTCAGTTTTGTTTACAAAACACCTAAACTTATTTAAACCAGACTCGATTAAGTAAAAATGACTAATATATACTCTAAGTAAACCCATAAATGCAAGTGGCATTTAGCCTAAAGGCAGGTGGTAAGTACACAAGAGGCATGCGCATTTGCACATCCTGGAATTGAGTCCTACCGCTTGCATTTATAAGAACTTGGCTAATGGGCCAGCCATTTGTGGCCCAATATCGAAAAAAAAAATAAACCCATAAACCATAAATAAGTGAATATATTGATTTTTGTTAACAATTAAATAGACAAACACGGATTACCTAAGATTCAAACTTTATTATGCAGGATTAGGCCACTACCGGTAGTCAAACCAGTTGACTACTTAAAAATAAAGTCAATGCTTTATTTTGGAATTGAGTAGTTGTGGATGTTTGACATGATTTCTTGTAGTAATTCTACTTTTTACAGGAATATAAAAAAAAGAAAAAATTCTAGATGCACTATATTTAGAAGATTAGCTTAAATGTAGAAAAACAATGACAGGAAGAAGTAAACGATAATGCAGGTAAGCCACCAAACACGAAAACTGGAAAAAAAAGTTCCGAGAATAAAGATGAACCATTGGTGAGAGGTTTAAATGTAAACAACAATGATCGTATGAGTGTGCTTTTGTTTTGTTTTTTTTTTCTTCCTAGGTTACTTGTAATTTCAAGCTTCTTCTTCTCTTTTCCTTTCTCATATGGCTTCTTCCTGAAGGCCTTAGAGCAAGGAAAGAAGGAAGAAGTAATTCTTCCATCGGATATATATTTTCTTATATCTATCTTCATTATTAATTTAAGATCAAAATTGATCGTATCTCTCTTTGAAAGAAGATATGGCGTCAGATATTTCATGGGATGAAATCAAAAGAGAGAATGTGGACCTTGTAAGAATTTTACCTTTCTTTAGTATCAAAAAATAGATCTTGTAAGAATTTCACATTGGATTCCCCGATTTTTAATCCTCTGTAGAGGATGATGCAGGGTCTCCACTGGCCGGAGTCAACTGTTCCTAGAAACCAGAACCTCTTAGTTGTCAAAAATAAAATAAAACATGAGTTTTGAATAGTTAAATTGTTCTTGTGAAAATTTCTAACGTTGGAACTATCATGTGACAAATTTTAGGAGCGGATCCCTGTGGAAGAAGTGTTTGCTCAGCTAAAATGTTCAAAAGAAGGTTTGTCAAGTGATGAAGGGAATAAGAGGCTTGAGATTTTTGGAGCAAATAAGCTTGAAGAGAAATCAGAGAACAAGTTTTTGAAATTCTTGGGGTTTATGTGGAATCCTCTCTCATGGGTTATGGAGTCTGCTGCAATCATGGCCATTATTTTAGCCAACGGAGGAGGAAAGCCTCCAGATTGGCAAGATTTCATTGGTATTATGGTGTTGCTTATCATCAACTCCACCATCAGCTTCATCGAGGAGAACAATGCTGGCAATGCTGCTGCGGCTCATGGCAAATCTTGCTCCAAAGACTAAGGTATATAAAATTTAGTTGTGTGTGGTTATATAGCAAATGACTTTTTTGGTTTCTTCTTGTGTTAAAGCGGTAAAGTTTGATTTATAGCCAAAATTTCCATAAACCCCTAAAGTTATCACGTGGAATAAATGCAACTATCTGAAGTCAAACCCATAACTAACAATTTTATTTGTTTAAAAGAGATCTATGTAATTTATGCCTGAATGTAGGTGTTGAGAGATGGAAAATGGGGTGAGCAAGAGGCTTCAATCTTGGTTCCTGGCGATCTTATAAGCATCAAATTGGGTGACATTGTTCCTGCTGATGCTCGTCTTCTTCAGGGAGATCCTCTTAAGATTGACCAATCTGCTCTTACTGGTGGAATCTCTTCCTGTCACCAAAAACCCTGGAGATGAAGTATTCTCAGGCTCAACTTGCAAGCAAGGTGAGATTGAGGCTGTTGTGATTGCCACAGGTGTCCACACCTTCTTTGGAAAAGCTGCTCATCTTGTTGACAGTACCAACAATGTTGGCCACTTCCAAAAGGTACTTCAGATACAAATAACATCTGGATAGTTCAAGTGTCAAACTAGGTTCTAATAGTTGGATTAATTGTTCTTTAGGTGTTGACAGCAATTGGTAACTTCTGTATATGCTCAATTGGTTTGGGGATGTTGGTTGAAATACTGATTATGTACCCCATCCAACACCGCACTTATAGAGATGGTATCGATAATCTATTGGTACTTTTGATTGGAGGAATCCCAATCGCCATGCCAACAGTTTTGTCAGTAACAATGGCAATTGGATCACATAGACTATCTCAACAAGGTGCCATCACAAAGAGGATGACCGCAATCGAAGAAATGGCTGGAATGGATGTTCTCTGCAGTGATAAGACTGGAACTTTGACTCTTAACCAGCTCTCTGTTGACAAGTCCTTGATTGAAGTGTTTACAACAAACATGGATGCTAATGCAGTTGTATTGACTGCTGCAAGAGCCTCCAGGACTGAAAACCAAGATGCTATTGATGCTTCCATCGTCGGAATGTTAGGTGATCCAAAAGAGGCTAGAGAAGGGATCACAGAGGTGCATTTCTTGCCTTTTAACCCTGTAGAAAAACGTACAGCCATCACATACATTGATGAAAATGGAGAATGGCATAGAAGTAGCAAAGGAGCTCCTGAGCAAGTAATGAAAATGTTAATTTTATACTTGGAGTAACTTGATATAGGCATTTTTTTATCTGATACCATTATTTTTATTTAGATCATTGAACTCTGCAAACTAGAAGGAGAAACTAAAAGAAAAGCTCATGAAGTAATCGATGGTTTTGCTGAACGCGGCCTTCGTTCTCTTGGGGTTGCTCAACAGGTATATCATAATCAAATTAATCAATTACATATACATATATTTGTTGTCCTATGGTTTAAACAACTCAAATTCAATTCATATTTAGACTGTTCCTGAGAAAAGCAAGGATAGTGAAGGTAGTCCATGGGAGTTTGTTGGTCTATTGCCACTCTTTGACCCACCAAGACATGACAGTGCAGAAACGATCAGACGAGCTCTTGAGCTTGGTGTCAATATTAAGATGATTACAGGAGATCAACTTGCTATTGGTATTGAGACTGGTCGTAGGCTTGGCATGGGAACAAACATGTACCCATCTACTTCACTCCTTGGTGATTCAAAGGATCCATCATTAGTTGGCATCCCTGTAGATGAGCTTATTGAGAAAGCTGATGGATTTGCTGGAGTTTTCCCTGGTAATTTATATAATATTTTTGATATTCACTTGTTGCAAAATTGTTTTATTATCTCATCTTTATGTTGTTTACATAGAACACAAATATGAAATTGTAAAAAAGCTACAAGAAATGAAGCACATTTGTGGTATGACTGGAGATGGTGTAAACGATGCTCCGGCTTTGAAGAAAGCAGATATTGGAATTGCTGTTGCAGATGCAACTGATGCAGCTAGAAGTGCTTCAGATATTGTTCTAACTGAACCAGGACTAAGTGTGATAGTGAGTGCTGTGTTGACCAGTCGTGCTATCTTCCAAAGGATGAAGAACTACACAATCTATGCTGTTTCCATTACTATTCGTATTGTTCTTGGATTCATGCTCGTGGCTTTAATTTGGAGATTTGATTTTGCACCTTTCATGGTCTTGATTATTGCAATCTTAAATGATGGAACCATCATGACAATCTCTAAGGATAGAGTTAAACCTTCTCCAGTACCTGATTCTTGGAAGCTCAAGGAAATTTTCGCCACAGGAGTTGTTCTAGGAACCTACATGGCTCTTACCACTGTGCTCTTTTTTTGGCTAGCTCATGATACTGACTTCTTCAGCGTAAGCAACATAGAATATTAGATTAACAACAATAGTATACGTTACTAGACTTATATTTCAATTTTGAAATTCAGAAAACATTTGGTGTGAGACCCATTCAAGGCAATGAAGAAGAGCTTATGGCAGTTTTGTACCTTCAAGTGAGCATCATAAGTCAAGCACTTATCTTCGTCACAAGATCAAGGAGTTGGTCATTCGTTGAACGTCCTGGCTTTTTTCTTCTAATAGCCTTTATTTTGGCCCAATTGGTTAGTAGATCATCTTTTGTACCGTATTACTATCCATTATGATCTTACATAATAACATTTACCTCACTGAGACATGTGTTGGTTTTGTTCAGGTGGCTACATTGATCGCTGTGTATGCAAACTGGGGATTTGCAAGAATCGTAGGTTGTGGTTGGGGATGGGCTGGAGTCATTTGGTTATACAGTATCATCACTTACATTCCTCTTGATACCCTTAAGTTCATCATTCGTTACGCTCTCGCTGGCAAAGCTTGGGATAACATGATTCAAAAGAGAGTAAGCAACAAAATCAAATCAAAATTCAGAAGTAATTAATCAGTGATTTCTTGTCGAAACCTGACATTCATGACTGTTTGTAGACTGCTTTCACAACAAAGAAAGATTATGGAAAAGGAGAGAGAGAAGCTCAGTGGTCACTAGCTCAACGAACTCTCCATGGCCTACCACGACCTGAAGCAATGTTCCATGACAACCACGAACTTTCTGCAATAGCAGAGCAAGCAAAAAGACGTGCCGAGGTTGCAAGGTTAAGAGAGCTTCATACTCTTAAGGGCCACGTTGAATCTGTAGTAAAGCTCAAGGGTCTTGACATTGATACCATTCAACAACACTACACCGTTTAAACTATGTCATCTTCTTATATTTTTTTAAAAACTATCTGTAACAAAGAAAGAGCAAAAACAAGAGATATCTTTTTCCGTTGGATGAAATATTAATATACCTAGTTATTTACAAAAGTTATTCTCTTGCATTACTTTGTGCTTATATTAGATGGGTTGAGTGATTTTACTATATCAAAACTAATCTGTTACAACATGAAGAATCCTTGTGGCTTGAAGATTGAAGCTGCGGCCTGGATATTTCGTACGGACATGGCCACGACTTTCCACTCCATGTACGGGCGTGGCCTGGCTTCTACTTCCTTCTTCATGTCCAATATTGGAACCATGAAGAACCGCCTTATTCAAAACTTAAGCACAGAGAACTATATGGGAGAAAATATTTCATAGGAAAAAAGAGTATGGACTCTATAGTTTAGATGATCAAGGCCATGATGGGCTAATGATGGAAATATCACACCTTGTTCGACATATTTTGAACTTTATGACAATCAATTTCAGTATTTGAGACGAAAAATATTAGTTATAGATATAACATATTTTTTTTGTTTATCAATAACTGGTTCGATGAAAAAATATCGTATTATATAAAGTTGGAGTTTTAAAAATTATTTGTTTAATGAGATTTTTCATGTATTAAATCTAACAATCATAAATTTTATAGTATTTCTGCATTTAGAAAAGAGAGAGAAAATATATATTTCAGGGAAAAAATTAACTATTAGTATCTATGTATTTTCTTATCCTATTATGTAAAGTAGTTTTTCTCAGAATCTAAGTTTATTATATTAAGTTGACTTTTAAAAATATAGTAATCAACATGATTGTTCCATGTGTCAACATAATTTAAGATAAGTAGATATTAATTTAACCTATAATTTCTATTATTATTTTCTAAAAACTATTTTTTTTAAAACTATATAAAATTTCCAAAATATTATTTAAAAAAAATATATATAGATTTTAAATAAGTCGTGCATGGTCTTATATATATATATATATTATTCACAGTGCAACGTATGAGTCCATATCTAGATAGTTATAATTGTTTGTTAGGAAATGTGTTGAGTTGTTCTCAGTCTGGTGGTTATGATGATTCAACTAATGACTTAAGCCCCGAGGTTCGAGTCCTCCCTACTACACTAGTAGATTAAAAAAGATTTTTGGGCGTGAATTTTAAGCTATTGATCGGGTCTTGTGGATCCAAATGTTGACAAGAAAAAAATATAGTAAAAAAAGATTGAAGTTGCTAGAAAAATATAACCTTTTTATTCTAATTTTATCTGTATTGGTGTGTTTTGAAAATTTCAAATACAAACAATTGAATTGACCTACTACAATCAATATTAGACAAAAAAAAAAAGAGAGCGATATGGGTCATAAAGAGGACACTAGGGTTTTGGCTGCTATCGTGGGGGATACGATTATGGCTGACGCCACGAAGATGGTTCGACCTCTGGATCCACCAGACTAAGGACCTTCATGGATGAAGAGTGTTGCAGGTAAGGCTGCAGGTGAAGTGCCGATTGCTGAGTTTTCAATTGAGGAGGGATTTATTGATGAACATATGAATATCTTGTTCCCTAATGGTGCTGGAACAGAACCTGAGATTACGGTAGGAAGATAGATTATTGATGCTATGAATGGCCTTTGAAAGAATTACATGATTGTTAAGGTCTTGGAGAGAATTGTTGCCTCCTTGAACAAGAAACCTCTGTGAACTATGGAAACCCAAGGGTTCTATGTATGTTTTGGATTTGTCAAGACAATTCTTAATGGTGAGATTTGATGATGATAATGATTATCGTGTGGCCCTTACAGGTTGTCTGTGGCGTATGTTTGAGAGCTACCTTCTACCTTTATCACAAAAGATTCTGATGAATATTGCAAGTAGTTTGGGTGACCCTATTGGGGTTGCTGCACTTTGAGAGATCCCGCTTTGTTAGATTTTGTGTGGAAGTACACCTAAAGAAGCCTCTCTTAGGAACGGTCTCGATAAATGGTGAATGTTACTTTGTAGAATATGAAGGCACTACAAAAAAATGTATATTGCATCGAATAATATATCATGTATAGTCACTTATTATCAAATGACACATTATATGTCATTTAACATCATTTATAACAAATGACATTATATTATTGCATTTTTTACAATGGCAGTGGACATCACTTTTAATATGATAAAAATGGTTGCATCAATTATTTAAATTGACACTAATATCTGAGTCGCCACTTATAGAGTCATTTTTATAAATGATGTAAACAGTGGTTATATCAATTAAATCCGATGCAAACAAATAAAATAAATGACACTATATATTCTAATTTCATGTAGTGAGGTTTGCCAAATTAATATATGTGCAAGGTGTGGAATCTATGGACACTTGCCTTCGATATGCACCCTTGGTCCCAAAGAAGTACCGTTACCAAACTCTAATGTGCGAGCCGTACCTACGATGACTAAGAACACTTCCTTGCGTGCTCCGCAAGCCAATCAGGTAAACTTGCAGGTGGTTGATGCATATGGATTTACCCTAGAGCGTAGGAATGACGTAATTAAACTAACTCGCATGGAAAGAATGGAGCTCAGGCGGACAAATCTGGTAGTTCTATCCTAACAGCAGTAGCTTTTCAGAATATGCGTCTAGTAGAGACAAATAGTCATCGAGTAGTTTCAGTAGATTGAAGACAAGACTTTCCAGCGTTACTAATGCATCTGCCCTAGTTACGGGTATTAATGCTGGTAAGGAGAATGTAGCGGCTGTTGTGAATCAAGCTCAGAAAGTGTCGGGTAATTTGGGTGTTTCTAGAGTGTTAACAAAGTCTCATCTTTGAAGACTTTAGGTCAAAGTGGCATGACATTCACGAGTAGTATAAACGATGAGAAGCAGTTAGCTGGTGGAAAGAAAAAAGATAGGAAAATCCCTCTGAAACCTGCCAAGGGATTGATTTTTGTTGAGACTAAGGGTAAATTAGAGCTTTCTTCTGCTGGTAAGCGTTTGAGAATGGATATAGAGTATTCAGGGCGGGTTGGTGGTGCGTATGATGTAGGTGGGACTGCAGTGGGACGTACCTATGCCTCGTCGGACATACCTCTTTCTCAAGTGGATAATGTTCGTGTAGCAGACAATTTGAATACTAATTATAGGTTTATTGCTCCTACTTCTACTTTAAGATTATCTAATATAGATTCGACAAGTCCTGATCCTTCTCTTGTTACTACTTCTCCAAATCTATCTACTGTGTTTTTGCCTAGTTCACCGCAGTTGGGAGAAGTGGACTTAATGAAGGCATAATATTGTTCCCTAAGAATTCTTATCATTGCTTCCTACTTTATGACGATGTACTTCATATTTTGAAATTGCCAGAGGGGGAAAAATAAACCCAATTTAAGACACTCAGTTCGATATCTTTTGAAGAAATTTAAAGTTGATTCACTTGCTTTGTTTGAGACTCACGCGGGTGGTGATCGTGCTTGAGTTATTTGCCAAGGATGTGGATTTGAGTATTCGTGTTGGGTTGATGCTATTGGTCAAAGTGGAGGGTTTTAGAGATCGAGTATTGGTGGAAGAATCGTTAAATCAGTTTATTCATGCAAGAGTAATGGCTGGTATTGACATTCTGAATGTTATAGTGGTCTACATTACAACTTCTGCAAGTCATCGGAGTGAACTTTGGGATGATTTGACGCGAGTTTTGAAACCTCTTTTGGATCTTGTTCTTATACGATGTTACTTTAATACCATTTTCAGGGTAGATGAATGTTCTGATGGCAATGGTAGTCTCTCGTCGAACTCAATTGAGTTTGGGTGGTGGATTAGCGAGACATAGATGATTGATTTAGGGTTTCATTGAAGCCAATTCACATGGAAGCAAGGTCGAGCGAAAAGTGATTTTATTGCTAAACGTCTTAACATCATTGTGTGTTGTCCTC
The DNA here is from genome assembly GCA_023374145.1 of Lepidium sativum. Lineage (NCBI taxonomy): Eukaryota > Viridiplantae > Streptophyta > Magnoliopsida > Brassicales > Brassicaceae > Lepidium > Lepidium sativum. The sequence goes on along the minus strand of JAKUCM010004523.1, from coordinate 30,292 downwards.
ACACTCGTATTAAGTGGCAAGAAGCCTCGGTTAGACATCTCCTGATTTTTGTCATCCGACCATGTGTCACTCTATGTTCAACTTTGTCTAGAACTTCCTTGTGATCCACGTCTTAGGTTCGAGGCGGCATGGTTATTACAATGTACAAGAAAAGTTTGGAACAAAGAAAGCATATGCATAAAAAGAAGGAGAAGTTAATACAAGAAATCTTGGTTGTCCAAACGCGTCTAGACTCACACCCAATGGACACAAATTTGGAGTGAGAGGATTATTGATCATATAAGGTGAAGTGTGAAGCAAGCAATCCAAGAAGAAGTGATTGGGGTGCACGCGAGAAGAAACTTGGAGAGGTCTCGGGAAGCGGGCGACCAACGAGTGTAGGAAGTACCACAAGGATCAAGGGACGTCTCGACTGCGGTACATGAGATGGGTCGAGCGGTACATGAGATGGGTCGAGTGGCGCTTCGGAAGCTTCAGTAAGGATGCAGCCGGCCCCACCATCCGTACGAAGGACGCGATCTTCCCGAGGAACCTCGAACTCGGTTCTCTCGGGACACGAGCTGTGAAAACGATTTCTAAAGGAGCGTGGGGACCAAGTACTGCTCTCTGTACTGCCATGAACCCAAGCTTACCTCATGGAGCCGTTGAAGACTCTGCGGGCCCAACAGGCCGCCTGCGTTCCGAGAAACCCACCCGCGGGACCACCGCAGCAGGGACCACTTCTCCAACGGTCTTCTCCAGGCCTCCAACGGCTAGCTTAGATATTTTGGAGTGCTCTCTTCACCTCTTTGACCTATATATATGTATGCATTGTATTGGAACAACTTATGGATTTTTGATTATATAAAAATAGTTTTACTTCACTGTTTCTTCCAATCTTTACATTGAATCTTAAGGTCAATTCTTAGGGCCTCATAATTTATATTCTTACATGGTATCAGAGCAACAAAGATCCTAATCTCATTCTATATCTGGTTCATTAAGCTTTCATTCTCTCATTATTCTCTAAAATATCAAAAATTCTGTCAAAATCTTCCGAACCAATAAAATCACCATGGAATCCAACAAAGGGGCATGCATACCAGTAACTTTTAAGGGGCCTAACTACATGCTATGGTCAAGGACTGCAAGGATGATCTTGTGCAGCCGTGGGTTATGGAGTCATGTAGAGCCACCACAAGAGAAGGTTCCAAATGTCGCCGATAAAGGAAAAGGAAAGGAAAGTTCCTCCTCCGACATGGTGATTGTCGACCAAGACAAATGGTTCCAAGAAGACCAAATGGTAATGACTATCATAACCGCCTCTCTTGATCCTCACCTCCTTGAATCCTATCTCTTTTGTGAAACCGCCAAAAAACTTTGGGATATTCTCAAGAGGGTATATGCAAATGTCTCCAATCTCACTCGGGTATTTAAAGTTATAAAAGCTCTTAATACTCTAAGCCAAGAAGACATGGATTTTGAAGACTACTTTGGAAAGCTAACGGTTCTTTGGGCGGAGCTTGAGATATTAAGGCCAAATACAATGGATCCCCTTGTGCAAAATGAAAGAAATGAGCAAGATAAAGTCTTTAGGCTACTTGGGGGTTTACACCCTTGCTACAATGACCTTGTCAAATCCATACTAAGGGAAAAGAAGCTCCCAACGGTGGATGAAGTGTGTGCTCAAGTACAAAGGGAGCAAGAGAACATTGGGCTCATTAATGGCAAGAAGGATCTAATCACCGCTCACAAAGTGACATACAAAAACGAAGATAAGAGGAGTATGGTTTGTGAGCATTGCAAGAAGAAAGGACATACAAAGGAGAAATGCTGGATCCGTAACTTATGTCTATTTTGTTGATGATCTGGTCTTATTTGTGGAAGCATCCATTAGCCGTGTTTGTATTATTTGTGGTGTTTTGGAACGTTTTTTGTAATGCTTCTTGACAATAACTAAGCCTAGCCAAATCCAAGATTTTCTTCTCGTCTAACGTGAGCCGATAGAGTGGTATTAAGGCCACCAAGGAGTTATGGAAGAATATATGCAGATCTTGTCGTGAAGGTGGTTTAGGCATTTGGAAGGCTAAAGAATCCAACAGAGCCTTAGTGGGTAAGTTAGGATGGTGATTGTTAAATGATACTACAATTCTTGGGGCGAGGACTGTACGAGCCAAATACAAGGTGAGAGAGTTACCAGATACTTCGTGGGTAGTTTCGAGAGGTGATGTTTCTTCTACTTAGCAAAATTTGGTCCGTGAAATCAGTTTTACCATTAACTAGTTGGATTGTTGGTGATGGTAAAAGGGTCTGATTCTGGAAGGATAACTGGTTAAGTAAGTGCCCATTACAAGATATAGATGTATCTCCGATTCCCAAGTCACTCTTGGATTACGAGTTGCAGATCTTTGGAAAATTGGGGAAAGTTGGACTTTCGGTCAGCTTGATAATCTTCGACATGCATCAACGTTATTGGAACTTAGAATTGTGGTGGTTGATAATTTTTCTGGACTTTTGGATCGACTAAGTTGGAGTGTCACTTCGAATGGTATGTACTCTGTTTGCTCTACATGTACAACGTTAACATATGATCTTGTCTTGTCGCATAATATGTCTTCCTTTGAGTGGCTTTGGAAGGTGAAGGATCCTGAACGTACGCTTAAAGTTTTTTGGATGACTCTAGAGGGACTGCGACCATTCGTAGAGATCGAGTCTAGATAAATTGGGAGGTGTTTCCTCCCTTTCCTAATCAAAAAAGAAAGAAAAAAAACAATTAGATTTCAAATTGGTTGAACAAAAGCAAGTTGGCTCTTTTCTATAATAGTGAAAACCATACAGTCGATAAAAAAAATAATAGAAAAAAGAAAGAAATTGGACTGATATTATTGAATCATATGAAATTGGATTAGAGCTAATTTGTTTCTTCTTCTTCTCCTTCTCTCATTTTCGAGTCCACAGGGTAACATCAATCGTCCTCTCTGTCCCCAGCAAAACCCTAACACCCTCCCTCAGTCCTCGTGATTTTTGATTAATTAATTGTTAGTGGACGTTGAAAAAGAATTCAGGTCAACCCCAATCAAATTCCTAAATCGAATCACTATCGAGATCGATCTCTTTTCATTTTGTGAAGCCGAGAAACAAAAATGTCATCGGAGATTGAGATTGTAGAAGAAGAAGAAGTCCAAGCGAAACCAAACGAGAACGGTGAATCGAGCTCGAACGGGATTGAAGAAGAGAGTTTAAGGAACGACGTCTATACTGCAGCGGCGTATGGTGATCTAGAGAAGCTTCATAGATTGGTCGAGTGTGAAGGTTGCTCCCTCTCTGAACGTGATGGTCTTGGCTACTATGCTCTTCAATGGGCCGCTTTGAACAATCGTACCGCCGTTGCTCAGTACATTATCGAGGTTTTGTGCTCTGTCTCTTCGAGATCCGATTGATTTTTAGCTTCTAATTGGGGGATTTGATAGTTTACAGTGGTTATATATTGTTGCTTTTGTATGAAAGATATGAGTTTTTTTAAGTTTGGTTTTAGTTCTGAAGTTTTAGAAGGATCCCTTGTTGTTTCGGTTGCAGCATGGTGGAGATGTAAACGCTACAGATCTTACTAATCAGACTGCATTACATTGGAGTGCTGTTCGTGGTGCAGTACAAGTTGCAGAACTCTTATTACAAGAGGGTGCCAGGATAGATGCAGCTGATTTGAATGGCTATCAGGTTTATTTCATCTTCAACTTTTTGTCTTCCAGAGGCTGTAATTTTGAGTTTATAGTGTTACTTTTGCCATTACTTTAAACTGGCACTAAAGATGATTCAGTATAGTAGTGTTGCTTGTCATTTATTTGTTGCAGAGTTAGTAGTAGGGGTGTGTTCTGAGGTAAATGTTGGTAATTAGCTTTGCGTTCTTTGCTACTGGTGTATAGTTGTAAATTGAGCTTCTTTTTATTCAATTACTAAAGGGGAAGGTCCATGTGAGATCAATTAAATTGCTTTTAATATGTTTTTCCACATTCTCACTGAGCTTTGTCATAATACCCAGGTCTAAATAGATGGATGTTTCGCCTTGATATGATCTTAATCAATTTTTTGTGAAGAAGGTTTAAATTTCTCCTAGACCTTATCTGTGCTTCCATGTATTGTTGAGTCGTTTAGAAAATTGAGACGCGTTATCCTTCATCAGATAATTTTAGTTTTATGTACTCAAGAATTGTAACCTTTGCGCAATTGCGCTCAATTTTTTCTCTTCTCTACAAAGTCAGACTGTGCCCTATTCTTTTGCTCCTTTTTCTCTGCATGCGTCCTAATAACCATCTTTGAACTGCTTGTAGCCAACACACGTTGCAGCACAGTATGGCCAGACTGCTTTTCTCTGTCACATCGTTTCAAAGTGGAATGCAGACCCTGATGTCCCTGATAATGATGTGATAATGATGGAAGAAGTCCCTTGCATTGGTAAGCTTACCTGATTGTGTTGAATTTTATGATGCCTCACGTAGCTACCTTCATCTTTTCTTTTAGATGTTTAAAATTGCATACTTGTGTGGATGTATAGTTGTTTTTGTTTGTTTTCATATCACTTATTCATCTTCTAAGCTCAGTTTAATGAAGGTGCGTCTAATTAGATTCTCATATGGGATGTAAATCTTGTAATATATTGAAAAGGTTGCGCTATTTTCCAATATTTCTTCTTGTGGTTTAATTTTTTTTTCAGATGTAATGGCTAGATCCACATAGTTTTGTCTATAATATTCCCTTTGTCTCTTTTTGTTATTTAATTTGATTACAAAGCCTGAAAAGTATGTTTTTTGTAGTGCTGGGGTTTTCCTCAGTTGTAATGCGCTCTTCTGTATTCAACTTGAAACTAAACTTAAAGTATCAATATATTTGTGTTGGTTCTCTTGCGGCTTGAGAGTTTCTTTCATAGAGAACTTATCAGAAAATTTTGCTGATTATTGCATGTTCTTTTTGATACTTGGTTGTTAATGTGTATAGTTCACCTCCAACATTACTGTCATACTTTCGTAATATATCAGCATAAAGTTGTAATTTGTTTTTCCTTTTCTTCTTTTGTGAGAATTCAGGGCTGCTTATAAAGGTTATGCGGATTCTATTCGACTTCTTCTGTTTTTAGATGCATATAGAGGAAGACAAGACAAAGAAGGTATGTCTGATATTATATTCTTCGGGAAACTTAGCTCTTCATTTATTTTGTTAGATTCGAAGCGGAACCTCTGTAACACCTTTTCCTTAAATTTGTTCCTAGGTTGCACTCCTCTGCATTGGGCTGCTATCAGGGGCAATTTGGAGGCGTGCACTGTCTTGGTGCAGGCTGGAAAGAAAGAAGATTTGATGATCACTGATAATACTGGACTTTCCCCAGCACAACTTGCTGCTGAAAAGAATCATAGACAAGTTGCTTTTTTCCTTGTAGGTATCATTCTTTTTTTATTAATTCTTTTGTTGTTTTCTTGAACAAATTTTTCATCTGATGTGTTCGTTGTGACTGATGGCTTTTGTAGTCAACGATTACTGATTCTTTCTCTTGGCCTGATGTTTATGTACCTGATTTTTTTCCTTATAAGTCTTAAGAATTATATGCATCCCCAAAATCTTTTTCCCCATTTCATATAGATATCCTGGTTGAACCTTGTAGTCTCGAATGTTGGCTCCTTCAAATCTGAAAGATTCTTTTCACTGTTCAAGTTGAATAAGCATCATTATACTCACAAGTCTAAAAGGATATAGTCCAGATTTCTGTTGAGTTGATCTGACAGATACTAATATGCAGGGAAATGCTCGAAGGCTGCTCGAAAAAAGGTGGGACGGAAACAGTCTTCTTGGAAGAATAGCAAAGTTGGGACTTGCTCCCATACTTTGGTTCATGATCTTGCTGCTTCTGCTCGTATATACTAGTTCCGTCATTTTGGGTATTTGCCTTAGCTTTGAATCTACTTTGTATATTGTATCAAGTAAAATATCATGGATGCATGTTTCATATCAAATTATTAACAGACTCTCAATTTTGCAGCATCAAATCTGCCAAAGTTAACAACTGGGTTTGGTTTGCTTGCATGGCTGGGTTTCCTTCTTGCAACTGCCGGATTATTTATGTTTTACCGGTGTAGCAGGTATATGCTTACCCGCTCTCTTAGCATGTTTCCTTCATCGTAGCATATTTGAAGCCAAAATTTCTGTTGACATCCATTGTTTATCTAATATGGCCATGATTATATGTTTGCATTTGTTTTTAGTGTACACTTTACAAAAATATCTTGTGAAAACTGAAGTTGTTCATTCTTGTAAATGTGTATTTTATTTTCTCAAGTCATTTGTAAATTTAAGATTATCACATTAAAGAGGCCTCTATCAATTTCTATGTAATCAGTCTCCTGTTAGTCCAGCTTTTTCCCTTTTTTATTCAGTGGTAGGAACATTTGATTTAGTGGAAAATAAATGTTTTAGGTAATAAATCTTGTGTCACAAAAAATGGATTTTCTTGTAGCATAATATATAATTTTATTTGCAGCAAGGATCCTGGTTACATCAGTATGAATATCCACGATCAACAGAATATGAAAGATGATGTGAGTATTATTTGCTTTATTGGTTGCCCATATTTTTCTGAAAGAAAATAAAACCAAGCTGTTATTGTTCCTGACATGTCATTGCACTTTTTCTCATGTTTTGGATGTTTCTTGTCAACGCACTTTAGGAACCTTTGTTAAAAGTAGAGCTAAACAATCCTGCTTTGCTTGCCGGAAATTGGACACAGCTCTGTCCAACTTGCAAGGTACATATGAATCTTCCCTATATGTTTTCTGTATATATTGAACAGAATATTCAATCAATGTTACATCAAGAGAGTTTTATCTTTATTTGTATGCTTGATACGTTTTCCAGATTGTTAGGCCTCTTCGAGCTAAGCACTGTTCAACCTGTGATCGTTGTGTAGAGCAATTCGACCATCATTGTCCGTGGGTATCAAATTGTATTGGCAAAGTAAGTATAGTTCTCGACTTCTTCTGTTTCATTATGTTGAAATAAGTTGACACAAATTAATTGATTAGTCAATCTTTCTTTCATGTAGCTCGACTGACTAAATCTCTTTTACAAACTGGGTGTAAATGACATAAATGCTGTAGTTTTATTAACATGTCCTATGTAGCATATTTTGCGTGTAGAAACCAAGTGAGATTTTTATGTGCTTGCTCGGCGTTTGATCTCCCATCATGGCTCAAGTATACATACTAATCTGTTGACTTTGTTTATAACTTTTGTTTTTTGTTTTTGACAGAAAAACAAGTGGGACTTTTTTCTTTTTCTTCTGCTGGAGGTTCTAGCCATGCTGATCACGGGTGGTGTTGCTCTTACAAGTAATGTCTAGAAGTTGAACTTTTAAGCTAGTCAGATATGTTTGTAGTTGCTCAAGTATAGAAACAAATATAGAAAGAAAACCAATCAATTCGTTTTTTCCATGCAGGAGTCTTGACTGATCCTTTGGCTCCATCTACGTTTGGAGCATGGATGAGTCACGTTGCTACTAATCACGTGGGGGCATTGTCCTTCCTGATTCTGGAATTCTGCCTCTTTTTTTCTGTTGCTGTATTAACAGTCATACAAGCTTCACAGGTATGTCTGATGTTCCACTTCTCTATCTTGCTGTAACAATGGTTACGAAAACACACAATAAAGATAAGCAATCTAGAAGATTTAAGAGGCCTAGCCTTCTAGAAGGAATACAACATAACATACCTTTTAAAAAACCTGTGCCTAGTCTTTAAAAAGCCACATATATTACTTTTTTTTTTAAAAGTTCCAACACAATGGGTTTCTGTTTGATGTCCCAAAAAGGGTCATCTCCAGACCCCAATTTTGTGTCGATAGAGCTTATAAGTTTTCTCTTTGTTGATGAATCAGCTCTTATAAACTCATCATCTCTTTCGGTATTTATAAACTTTGTAATTTTGGTTGTAGATATCAAGGAACATAACAACAAATGAAATGGCAAATGCTCTGCGCTATAGCTACCTCAGAGGCCCGGGTGGTCGATTCAGAAATCCTTATGACCATGGTTGCAAAAGAAACTGTTCGGATTTCCTAATAAAGGGTTACAACGAAGATATCAAGTGTCAAGAAGAAGACCCATCAAATGGAGACGAGGAGGAAGGTATTGGCATGATCCAAATGCAACAGATTTCCAAGCATCAAAACAGGAATACCAATGAAAACGGAGAAATCACTATCGATGTTAACCCAGTACATCGTTTGCAGTCAGCCCATGGGAACATGAATGGTCATGCTTCCAACTGCAGCCATAATACTAGTAGTTGCAAACACGTGAAATCAAAAAATGAGAGTGTTCCGCTAGGTTTGGGCCTTGGTCTTGGTCTTGGCCGTAAATCTGTTGTACCTCCATGATCATCACTGTAGTGTCTCTCTCATTCTTAAACCGTTCATTTGTGTTGTAAGAAACCACATCATGATTCGCTCGTTCACTCGCTCAAGTCAATCATAATATCGGTTTTTATTTCATGCGAGTTTCTGTTGCACCTCATACTTCAAAAGCCTCATCTTTTTTTTTTTTGTGGCCGTTTATTGCCATTGGAGTGTTGAAACCGATTGAGGAAGTATATGGTCATTTTTCGAAAATCGTTGATTTTTAAGGACCTAAATGAAGAAAAAAACAAGGTTTTCTAAAGAGGAAATTGCGCCAAAACTTAAGTCGAGTGAAAATGGCGCCAAAATCGAGGAAAAGATAGAAATGCCGGGATCAATTAGATAGACGAGTCGAGAAACTAAACCCTAGCACCAATCAGAGAATCATCACTCCGATGAAATCACGATCGCTAAAGCTCCGGGAAGCCCATAAAGTCGGCGGAAGCACTGCTTCCTTTTGCTCTGTCCTCTGGGATCACAAGGCTGAACATTTCGTCACTTCATCTTCGTCAGATCCCTCAATATCCATCCACAATGGACTCTCGTCTTCCACTTTGCCATCGACTGTTCTTCGACATCACCAAGACGGCGTCACCGCCTTGGCTCTTAGCCACGATTCTACCTTCCTCGCTTCTGGATCTATCGATCATTGTGTGAAGCTCTACAAGTTCCCAAGTAATATTCAAGACACTTCTTTCCATTCTCAGTTACATTTCATTTGTGTTGATAAGATTTTGAGTATGCTTTTTTTATTCGGAGCGAATCTTAGTGACGTTTGTTGTTCCAAAGCTATAGTTTTGATACTCTTTTCTAATTGTATAAATCAGTTTTCCTAAGGATTTCCCCTTTGATTTTTCGTTAGGTGGGGAATTTCAGACGAACATAACAAGATTTACGCTTCCTATTCGCGTGCTTGCATGTAATGGCTCAGGGAGTCTATTGGCAGCTGCGGGAGATGATGAAGGAATCAAGCTTATCAACACATTTGATGGCTCGATTGTTAGAGTTTTGAAAGGGCATAAAGGACCTGTGACTGGCTTAGATTTTCACTTTAATGGTGAGCTCTTGGCCTCGCTTGACTCAACTGGAACTGTTATATGCTGGGAACTGCAAAATGGAATTGTTTCGTATACCCTTAAGGGAGTTGCACCAGACACAGGTTTCAACACTTCCATAGTGAATATTATTAGATGGAGCCCTGATGGCCGAACTCTCGCCGTACCTGGTTTGAGAAACGACGTAGTGATGTATGATAGATTCACCGGGGAGAAGCTTTTCTCCCTAAGAGGGGATCATCTCGAGGCTATCTGCTATTTAACGTGGGCTCCTAACGGCAAGTATATAGCTACTTCTGGTCTAGATAAACAGGTGCTTCTCTGGGATGTAGATAAAAAGCAGGACATAGACAGGCAAAAATTTGACGATAGAATATGTTGTATGGCCTGGAAACCGAATTGTAATGCTTTATCAGTCATTGATGTTAAGGGAAAGTATGGAATCTGGGAATCTTTGGTTCCATCATCCATGCTCTCTCCTACAGAGGGTATTCCAGACATACTACCGAAGAAGAGGAATGGGATTGATTTTTATGAGGATATCAAGGGAGAACTTTCAGGTGCATCTGAAAGTTTAAATGACTCTCTGCTAGAAAGTGATGATGGAGAATCTCAACATACTAGCCGGAAAAGATTGAGAAAGAGAACTTTAATTGATGATGATGGTTATGCAGATGAGGAATTTAATGATCACAGCAGCTTACCTGCGGCATCTGAATACAGGACAAAACCACATAAAGCACATAGAGAGAAGCAGAGTGCAAGAACTGCGGGTTTGAAAAACATCATATCATCAAACAAGTTCAAAATGCAAAGTCCCTTTCAACCTGGTGCAACTCCACTGGAACCAGGAAAAAGGACATTCTTGTGTTACAATATGTTGGGAAGCATAACTACAATTGAACATGAGGGGAACTTCCGTATTGAGGTAGTTGAAGCTTACATTTGTTACGTTTCTAATTTGCTGTTTCCCTTAAAAAAGTTTTTTTAGAAAGAGTTATGCATTTGTTACTTGTGTATTTTTTTTTTAAAATATCTTCTTGCACCCTCAATGCAGACAGATTTTCATGATACGGGAAGAGGTCCACGAGTTTCATCAATGCTCGACATCTACGGCTTCACTGTGGCATCAATAAATGAAAGTGGATGTGTCTTTGCAAATCCCTGCAAGGGAGAAAAGAACATGAGTGTTCTAATGTATCGACCATTTAGCAGCTGGGCCAGCAATAGTGAGGTTAGAGGATCGTTAGTTACACAACATTCATCAGAAATTATGGAGCAGGATAGGAAAATGAATTATTTTCTTACATTTTGATCCAGTGGACAATGAGGTTTGAAGGTGAAGAGGTGAAGGTTGTCGCTAACGGTTCTGGTTGGGTTGCTGCACTTACAAGCCTCAACCTGCTTCGCATATTTAGCGAGGGTGGTTTACAGGTTTCTTATTTTGCACTCTATATTTTTCATGTGCCATAATTCATGCAAGGTGATAGACAACACAGCTGAATGATCATAGTGTACCTAGTATTATAATAGTTTTTATCTGCTAGACCTACTGCTGTGTATCTTGTGCCTCAATTTTTCTTATTGGAGTAATCTCAGATGAAAAGATTCTGTCAATGTACTCTTAGATTAACGCAACTATAAAGTTACTATGAGAATTTTCAGCTCTAGTTAAGCACTGAATTGATTTAAAAAGAATACTAGTGAAAGACAGAGTTGTAGCATAAAACAGAAATATTGAGAAATAGTGTGTTTGATCAACTTAAACATAGCACTTGTGTTTACTGTGTAATGCGTATGTAGTATTGAAATACTTTGCTTATTTGATCTGATTAGTTATGGTCATTTCTTGCAGAAACATATTCTTTCGCTTGATGGCCCTGTAGTCACTGCTGTAGGGTGCAAGGATCAACTTGCTGTGGTAACTCATGTTTCAGACTGCCTTCCTTCAAATGAACAGGTAGGCATCCTTTCCCACTGGGTTTTCTTGTTTTTTCTCATCATGGATCAACATTGGAGTCCCTTGGCATCCCCTAAATAATTATTTGTGTGAAAGAACATTGTCAATATGTGTGGATAATCTTATGGCTCCGATGAGTAAAAGTGATTTATACATTGAGAGAAAGAGACATTCGATCCTCACCGACTTACAGCAAAAAGTGGTCTTTATTTTAAACGGAAGAAAAAATCTAGTGTAATTTATCTTAATTGGTATAGTTTTTCTTGGTTTTTGCTCTGGGTTTTACTCTACGAAATTTCTCTATGAACTTCAACTAAACTACTGTAGAGACTGAAAATAACCTCCTGAAAATTGGAAAATACCCCCATTCCATATGTACGGCAATGTTTGACGAAAGTTCTATGCAAGCAAATGCTGGAGTCATCCTGTTTTACATCAAGATGATGGCATCTAGATCCATATGACAACAAATATACAGTCAAGTTATTATTAAGTACCATGCATTTGCGCCTCATTTTTGTCTCAAAAATATGCAGTTGATGGAATTTAGAGTCTTTAACATATTCAGAATGACGCAAGAGTTGAAAGGCCGTGTTGCCTTAACCCCTGGCTCACGTTTAACATGGATAGGATTCAGTGAAGAAGGTTCTTTCAGCTCATACGATTCTGAGGTGTACTTTTTGTTCTAGCGTACTCATTGGTTATTGTGTTGGTTCTCATTGCATACAACGTGCATTACAACAATATGATTCATGCAGGGTGTGTTGAGGGTTTTTACAAGTCAATATGGTGGCTCATGGATCCCAGTCTTCAGGTGTCTTGCATAGCTATATCAACTATTAGTTTGAAGTTTTCTAATGGGTTTCTTTTGTGTTTTGATTTACGTGATTTATTGTTCATTTCAGTAACAGTATAAAGAAGAAACAAGAAGAAAACTACTGGGTGGTTGGCTTGAATAAAAGCAGTTTGTACTGTATAGCTTGTAAATACCCGGAGATTTTCCCACAGGTAATAGGCTATACTTGTCGATACGTAGGTGTTTACTACATCCTCCAAAAGATAGGCTGCCTCACCACACTTCTTACTAACATTTCAGGTCACACCAAAACCAATCCTTACTATACTAGACCTTTCTCTCCCGCTTGCATCCTCAGATTTAGGAGCAGCATCTCTAGAAAACGAATTAATTCTAAAACAGCTGCGGTTATACGAGGTTTTTCTCTCTCTCCTTTTCACCCCCTTTGATTTGCTGTTATTTCTCCTTTTCTGTTCAAGTTCTTAAAAGCAGTCTGATCTGTGTCTCCAAAGTTCTTGGCTACGTCCTATATAAACAGTCAAAAATTTGTTTTGGGTAAGCAACATGGATGAATATATTTGGAGGAGAATCTGTGTTCTCCGCAAATCTTTGTTTCCTTAAATTCATGTTTTGAGTTCTAGTTATCTGTAACCAAACTAGACAGTCTCATTATGAAATCTGCTAAATCTTGTATCAAATAGCAATCTTTCTTACGAATTCTGATCTTTTCCTCTTAATCTCAGACTCAACAAAAAGTAGACAGTCTGGCTTTGGCCGGGATGGACACAACTGCACTTGAAGATGAAGCTTTCGATGTGGAAGTTTCTCAAGATAAATGCATACTAAGGCTCATCAGCTCGTGTTGTAGTAGTAAGTCGATTACTTTTGTGTTTGTATACTCGTGTGTGTGTGTAAACTGAAGTTCCAAGAACATTATTGTCTAGTTTCTTACAAGAATATGTACTTCTTTCAGGTGACAGTTTTGTAAGGGCCAGTGAACTTATGAAGCTTTTAACACTAGAAAAATCAATGAGAGCTGCGATAATACTGGTTACAAGACTCAAGCTTCCATTTTTGGCAGAAAAATTCAGCAGCATACTTGAGGTACTCCTCTAGAAGAACTCTCATTTCTTATATCCTGCACGAGAGATGAAATATTATATCTTAATGCTAACTTCTGGTTCTTAACTAACAGGAAAGGTTGCTTGAAGAAGCTAACGAGGCGATAACAGATCCTTCGCAGAATCCAAAAGAAGTAGTTACAAAAGCTGAATCCAAGGTCCAGAATCTTCCAGCTTTGATTCAGAGAAGTGAAAACACAGATGCAGTTATAAAATCTCCTGCAACTTCACTTCCTCGGAAAGCAAAAGTGTCGGAAGGTCTTAAACTGGGAAAAGAACAAACAAAGAAAGACGAAACTGAAGATTCAAAGATAAAAGAGATAAAGAAAATGAATTTGATGAAGAACCCAGTGAACAATGTTAACAAGGAAGACAAGGGACTGCAAAAGGAAGTGAACCAAGAAGATTCCCGACGTTCTTCAAATCCATTCCTGAAATCAGTTGTATAATTAACTTACTTGGAGGTTATTATATTGAACTAGAATATGATAATCTGTTTCACTTTATTTAAGATTACGATCCTAGAGCTTAATTATTTCAGTGTTATGATACATAATTAGTTTATTACAACAATACAACAAGCTCTTAAAAGAATCAGTATCATCATGATCAAAGGCATAGTGAAACAGAAACTTTAACTGTAAATATTCCTGAATCAGCCACCTGTTGAAGCTTTCTCGTTCTTCATGATCATATGGAAGGATTTGACTTTGTCTTCCTCCACGATTTCTCTAAGAACATCGTCCTCAATCTTTTCTGCTTGCCACTGAGATGGGTCTTCAACATATTCTTCACTGAAGATCATACTTGAAACCCACTCTTTCCACGTTGTCCTTCTGTATTTGTCTTCCTCAAGTGTTCCTCTGGACAAGAGCTGGTAAACGAACACAACTTTCTGCTGTCCTGGTCTGAACGCACGTGCAATTGCTTGCTTTGTCTTTGATGGATTCCATTCCGAATCAAGCATGATCACCCGTGAAGCAGCAGTTAGACTGATGCCTTCTGCACAGGCCGTGATTGACGCCAGCAGAACACGGGACTGGCCTCCAGGTTCTTCAAATTTGTCTATTACTCTACCTCTTTCAAACAGCTCCAGATCTCCTGTCAGGGTCAGGAGCTCACGGCCTCTCTGCCACCTGAAAACATTCTCAAACAGCTCAAGAAAAAGGCGGATTGGCGCAATGTTGTGGCAAAAGATGAGAATTTTCTCCCTCTTGACCACCCGGAACACAAGGTTAAGAACGAACATGACTTTTGATCCTTTCTTTGCATCATGCTTGAGCTTCTCAATCTCGAAAAGCTCCTCAGGGTTAAAGAATTTGGCACTACAAGTAGAGGTTTTGACCAACCAAGGATGGATAGCTGCTAATGTTATGAGTAATTCGAGCTCAAGTGGATATCCATGGTAAGTCGACATTATGTTCTGAAGTTTGGTTAGAGTTTTGTGTTGTATATCTGTAGAATTCATCAACAATGTGTAAATCTGCAAACCTGGGAGAACATCACCACTTCCACTTCCGCTCCCTTCATAGTTATCAATGAAACTACTGGTCAAATTCCTTAACATGTTGAGACCCTGCAAACGTTCATCTCCCACTTTTGTGTCAATCTTCTTAGATATAATGTCGAGGAAGAATTTCCGCGCTCGATTTTCAAGCAAGTGAGGTGCCTTTTGACTGGCTTGGTTGGTCTGGAACTTTTGGTCCAACTCCATTAGAACCTCATGCACAAACTTAGGTCTAGCCAAGCACAAAGTGTTAAAGTACTCACAGAAGTTGTTCTGAAACAATGTACCCGAAAGCAGAATCCTTAGATCGGTATCAACTTTCATCAATGCCTTTCTTAATCTCGATTTGGTACTCCTTGGATTATGTCCCTCGTCTAGAACTAGAAGACCAGGAGACTCTCTCAGTACTTTAGCCATGTATTTCCTATGAGAAAACTTTGAATCCTCCCTCATCAATGTTAGAAACGAAGTGTAACCCATTACAAGAACACTTGGCTGGGCGTGCCATTTCCGAATTTTGTCCAAACAGTCAAGAACATGCATAACATCTTGGCTAGGTTTAGGAATTCCCTCGAACTGAATGGTGTTCTCTTTGGCCACACAGTAGGTTCGACGGCCATGGATCAAGTGAACCGGCACAGGAATCTCCCATTTTATGAACTCTTTGTACCATGTGTACAATGTTGTTTTGGGAGCAAGAATAAGAGGCCTTTTACCAGGAAATATCTTCAAGTAGCTCGACAGAAAAGCTATGATCAGAAATGTTTTGCCTGCTCCGGGAGAATGAGAAACCACGCATCCACCTATCTTCTCTGAACTCGGATCCATCATTGCAGGAATCACTGATCCGGCTAGGTTCCTCCAGAGAAACTCAAAAGCCTTTTTCTGGTGTAGATGCAATTTCCTCTCAAGCTGAGGTATTAGAGACCAAACATCGTCATTTTCTTCGGCCGAGGGCATATCAGAGGAAGCAACAGGTACAGTGATACTTCTGCTCTCAAATCCATTTTGGTTCACGTTACGAGTACTGATGTCATCTTCATTGATCTGTTTAGTCTCTGTAGTCCATTTCTTGTGTTGTGCCTATAGATATATAAAAAAAAATCAAAACATTATTGGTAATACCAACAAAGATAGGTAATAAGATCTATTATCCAGAGTTTACTTACAAAAGGTGCAGAAACATGTTTTATCTCAGTTCCTACATGACCACATAATCTGCAACACATTCCGATTTCTTCGTTCAGTTCATAATCATGTTCACAATCACTGGTTGCTTTCTGGAACGCCTCGTTATCAACTCTAACCTGAAACTTCGAATCAATATACTAAACTCAAATTTGTAGGAAAATATCGAAAGATTGAATATACCTCATTGTCATCAAGAATGTAAGAAGAAGCCAAGCAGAGTTCCATTTCCCTCCATAGTATCTCGTTCTCTGAAGTCTCTCCCTCATCATCCTCTTCACTCCATGTTTCTTCAGCTTCCATGGAAGAGCTTGCTCTGTTCTTTAACCCATCCCACTGCTCAACAACATTGATTGCTTCGTTCTTGGCTGCAATTGTAGAATCAATTCTACTCATGTATGACTCTATTATCTTGTTATACGCACCTGCACTCAATGTTCTCCTTTTATAAATCTGTGGTTCCTCAGAATCTCCAACGTTCACAGAAATGGACCGTACTCGAGAATACAGTCCATTTCTTTTCTGAACCACATTCCCGAGAGGTCCATTCCAACCTAAATCACATTCCATTTCTTCCATTTCAAACTTCTTCTTCTTCCCGTATTTTGATGCTTTACTACGATACTTATCGACCTCATCCATCAAATTAGTTCCAGAGAAACCACCAGACAAACTATTCGCATTGAGACCAAACTGTTCCAATGGAATAGGTTCAAAGACTGGAGTGAAGGGAATAACAAAAAGCTCACAATTTCGAACAAATTCCTCTGATTTCTTCCTTTTCTTCCGTTCTGTTTTGTCTACTAAAACAATCTCTTTTCCCTTATCCTTACTAAATCCCTTTTTGCTTCCCTTTTTCCCAAAAAGATGTGATAAAGGTAAGTACAAATCTTCATCTGAATCCCTATTATCATCACAATCTTCTAGATCATCTTCATCACTAAAGTCATTCCATGAGCTGTACCTATATGGCATCATCCTTACCCATCCATCCTTTGTATCTGGCTGAATCTCAGAGTAAGCATATCTATCAGGCTGCGCGCTTCTTCGCTTGGATCGTCGCAACTCCATTACCTTCTCTTCAATCTTCTCTTTTGCTTCAGTATATTCATGAGTATCTTCATCTGGATTGAACAAAACCACCTTAGACATGACTACACCGTCTTCCAATGCGATATTTATTGCACTCAGAGAGCTACTAGAGCCTTCAGATTCATCATCTGTCACGATCTGATAAACCATCTTCTCATGAACTGTTTTGATTTGAATCACAATACTTTTCAAAACTGATGTAACAAGCAGCCAAGTAAGGTCAGGCAAGAACTTTCCCAGAGTTAGCCTTGTTTTAACAAGTGAATTACAGTCCTCAGAGTATTTCCATCTATAATACCGGTCCAAGCTTTGCTCCTTGCAAACCTTCTGCAGAATGGCGATTTGGTTGAGCCCCATAAGAACCAAAGCTCTATTCAATCTATGCTTCTCCGAACCAATGCAGCCTTGGTCTATATACACACTGACATAAAACTTACACAAGCACTCAGACTCATGAGGCTTCCTCTCTATAGATAATATTCTAGCATCCACCCAAACCTACACCAAAATACAGAGATGTCTCAAAAGGAAACGAAAAGTTTAGTATTATATATCAATGAAACAGTTTTGATTTGATTGTCTTCTTAACTCTGAATCATATTATTGACATTGAAGGAAGTGAATATTACCACACAAAAAAAAAGGAAGTGAATATTACCGCCTCTGGAGTTTCTTCCTCCAAACTAACATCATTCTGATAGAGAACGCAAACATCAAGACCAGGTCTTAGAAAAGAGGTACAGTCCATTAAAGTTGCCTTTCGTGATCTAAGACGAAGTCTCTGAAAGGGTCTAATATCATCCAGCATTTGTCCATTCTCCAAGAGATGCATTGTCATCATTCCATTCTCGATCATTAAGTACTCTACAGCCTTCCATGTCCCTGAGCAGAACACCTCAAAAGCTACCACCACAGACACACAGAACAGAAACTAATCAGAAACCTGAATCACTCATTCATTCACTCAATGCAGAACATTTTGTAGGTAAAACAAAAGAAACATTGATCTTCTTAAGCACTTACGATATGGATCAAAGGGACGGTTCAATTGATAGTAATACTTTTTCTTCATCATCTCTCCCCTTCAAGATCTTCTGCAGCCAAAATGATGTTCTGATTAATTCTATGGATTATACAGAACTATATATAGCTTCATCAGGATTCATCTACCAGTTAAGACATGACAAAGTTACAACTTTATCTCAACTACAAACAAAGACAAGATATGTTTAATCATAGCAAAACTTTTTTACTGTTTCTCTTTTGGGATATGAACCTGAGAGCATATGAACTTCGAAAGAAGCATGAGTAATGCAATAAAATCACCTTGGAAAGGTAAAAGAGAAACAGATTCGTAAAGTGGTCAATAAACATGATCATCAGCAGCAACAAACAAAACCCAGATAGAGAAAAAGCAAAACAAAGAATCACAAAGTTATGATAATATGCTTATGTAAAGGATGATCGAAGCATAGACAATAGAGTTAGTGAAGTGAAATGAATTGATTCTAGTTGATGATTGAAGGAAATAGAGTGATTAACCAGAAATGGAGGAACAAAATATCACAAAATCGAAACGGACGGCGAAAATTCATTACCTCACTCAGACAGAATCTTGGACACTGTGTAACTTTTTGCCTTTTTTGCATGAATTTGCGCAGAGTCGATAAAAAGTGGAGAGAGATATAAAGATGACAGAAAAGCCAGAGGAGGGTTTAAGGTTGGAGGTTATTATTGTCATTTCACATCACTGCTTTGAGATAAACGGTTGTGATTTGGTCATCTTTAAATTCTTTACTATCTTTAGATACTTACTGACAAGAGTTAAAGCAAAGTTGTGTGCATGGTTGCCTATTGGGTCCACACAGATTGTATTTTAGAGAATCATACATAATTTTCTGATATTAAATAATTCATTTTCTATTTATTGTGGTTTGACATGATACTTTTTTTTGACAAAAATGTTAATGAGCTTTTTAAAAGCAACAAAAATTAGAAAGGTTCCAAATGAACATATAGAAACTCATAATCACTTACCAGCTCAGCAAGCCGGTCTATAAAGGATGCCAACATAAATATTTACCTAAAATCCATGGTTTAAAAATATCTTTTCTTTATTGTAAAATATTAAAAGAATTAAAAAATAGAACAAAAAGACCTAGATTTTCTTTTAAAAGCCCAAAAAGTGTTTTTAACTTATTTAATTACTAAATTTTGGATCTATTAAAATTTTGGACCCCTAAAATCATCTTTAATCAAAAAAAAAATTTGAACACTTTTAAAATTTTATCAAAATATAGATAAAAAAATATTTTTCGTATTTTATTTATAGTTAGTTAAACTACATCAAACGGCAATGAACTCACATGACAACTATAAGTTTTTTCTGTTTATTATTCATGTCATGTTTCTTTGATAACAGCATTATACCACCAAATAAACCTACTCCAAGATTCAATCATTGTAATACAATAAGATGTCAATTCAACTAGACAAACAACTAGCAAGCAGAACACAATCAACTCAACGTAATTCAAGCCAATCATCATTCAAAGACAGAATTCAATTCAAAATAAACTTGGTAAAAATAGAGATTAAACACAAAACAGATAAATAGATGAAAACTAGAGCACAAACTAAATTAATTAACAATCGAAAAGAATAGGTTCTTGAGGAGTGTGATCAATGATCAAAGCTTCACTAGGGGATCCAGACTTACTTAACAACCTATATAGATGACCTCTAGGCAAGGAATCAAATCAATCACATTCATTCTCATGCAATGAGACTCAACCTATTATACAATCAGACTTGACTCTCACCAACAATTCATAGACTAAGATGCACTAAAAACATACCTAGAACAGCCTAATAACACACTAGACATTCAATCTCTTGAGTTAGGAATGAAAATCCAACTTAAGTTCTTTCAACCATTTTCACAAACACCTTGTGGGTGAGAAAAACCAAAATTCAGATTTCAATTGATCAAAGAGAAATAAGCATTAAGCACACCTAAACTGAAAATATCTAAGCTGGATTAACGTTAAGTAACCCGAGAACACCTTAAATCTACACTAATCTAACTCATTTCCTCAAGAACCCTAATGGATCTACTCAAACTTCATCTTAAAAATCATAAACCTAGAAAATGGAATCAAGGTTTCAAATCTGGAAAATTACAAGGAAAAGAGAAATCTCTATCTTAGTCTTTATGCCAAAAAAGGTAAAAACAAGGATCCTTAGCCTAATCACATAAGAAGGCTACTTATACAACTTTCCTAAAAAGCCCTATAAAAGTCAACTCTAGAAAAAGTCAACATTTTCTGGCGAATGAAAATCTCTCGACCAAGTGTTGGTCGAGCATTGTGGTCGAGCATGTTAATTATTGACAAAATCTTCTTATTCACGATCCGAATGTCACTCCTAGACTGATCATTTGGTCCATACGTCTTCACGAAGTCCCGAATCATCCAAATTATGCTCTAAAAATACATAAAACCACTCCTTATGCACATGTATGCTATACAAGAAGCAAAGTATGCAATATGCACCTAAAAGACTAAAATTATGATAACACTATGGATATGAATGCAAAATATGTTAAATGATGCTTCTAAAATGCGCTAAAAATGCAGACATATCAACTCCCCCAAACTTAGTTTTTGCTTGCCCTCAATCAAATGCATAGAGCTAAGAAGCAAAGATGGTGCAAATAATGGGAATACCTCTCCTCAAACAAACAACTTATCAAACTGAAAATCGTAATTCATAAGTGAATCCCTATTCCATTGTAAAAACCACAATTTAATTGCATCAAGGCTTAGCATTTCTAACCAAATACTCCCTAATACTTAGTAGGACTATAAGAAACACATATTTGAATCTTATTTCCAAAGGCGCAGGCCTCAAGAGGTACTATTGATCAAAGATCTTTTGATTTACCTCCCAAAAGCTTAACAAGACTTAACTAATTCAGCACACTTATCACTTCTGGTTTCAAACCCAGCTCTCTCTCAAACATATGCATTTTGCTCCAACTTTATTAGTGAACACAAGGAAGTACGGGTCTACGCACATCTCTGGTTCACCTTATGCATCAATGTATTAGATTTCTCAATTAGCACGAAAAAGTACGGGTTTACGCACAGCCTTGGTTCACCTTAGCCAACATCATATCGGTTTTCTCAATGAACATGAGAAAGTACGAGTTTACGCACAGTCCCCGTTCAGCTTAGGCCTCATTATGTGAGCTGAGTTATAAGAAGATTATCTATCATTTTGTTTTCTTTCTTTCTATTTGACAAGCTAAGCTCAAGGAATGATCAAATTCAATGCATCTCAAGCCCCTAATTTGGCAAAAATAAATTCAATTTAAGAGGAAACAATCATTTTTCAAAAGGGAAGAACCGCAAGTCTAAGAATTTACTATGATTACTAACCAATCAACCTAGCAAGACTGTCTATCATTAACAAAATGAACTCTAGAATCAATCCTATATGAATGCAATGCAACTCCATAAACATTCTGTTTTTGAAAGATGCATTTTCAGAAATTTTCAAATTTTTATGGATTTTATGTGACTTAGATGATATGATCAAATATGCTAAAAGAATAATATTTTTTTGATTTCTGTAGTCGGATAACTATGCAAGAGATAAGACAACACCAAAACTATAATCGGAAAAGGGATCATCACTATTGAAACTACACATTCAACCTTCACCACAAATTTAGCCTCTCTAGGGTCCCGTGTCAACATCAATAATGAAAGGCTCTGTTTTTCTCTGTAAAACAGCATTAAACCCGCCATTACTTGACCCATCAAAAAGGAAACTTGAAGTGTGATTTGCAAGACGAAACATGATCGAGATTGGTGCAAAGAGGCACTAACGAAGGAGGAGATAAGAGAGATCAGAGAGACCGCAAAAATGCTTAAACCGAGTGAAGTCAGAGGATTTCTAAGAATAATGACTTGAATGAAAGAACAAAGGGAGAGTTAAAAGAAGTGGAAAATTCAGACACGAGATAATGATATTTTTGAACAAACATGACTTTTTGGAAAAGCAAGCCATTAATATGTAGTTTTGGAGATTCTGAAGTTAAATTTTTTTTTCTATTTGAGTTTAAATAGAAAACTTATAACAAAGTACCCATTGGGAAGAAGATGTAACAGCTATGATAAAGTTTACCGGTCATATATGACATAAGGCTATTTAACAAAGAAATTGTAACTGATTTTTGAGCTCTGCCTCACGAAGGTAAAGATTTTACGTATAATATTTTAAATAATAATATATTTTTATTTAATTCATAATGTTGAACTATTGTTGTTCTGGTGGTTAAATAACTTATATAATGGTTCAAACATTAAAAGTTTGATCTCTACCAATTACAGGTGGAAAACTAAAAAGAATGGATTGGTTATAACCCATGAAAAATACCAACTGAGTTTCTAATCATGTAAAATTTAAATATATGTCTATAACCACATGAAAACTTCATAAATGTATTACAGCCAAATAGAAAACATTAATTTGGAGTGTATCCACTTCTCCATTAAATATTTAACCGTTTCTGTTAATCTTATAGTTAGTTAATCTCGAATATTATAATCCACAAAAACAATTAATTAAATATATATAACTATATAAATTTCAGCTTCTAACCATATAAAATGTTAGAAATTTTGATTTTTTAACTGAAAATAGTACTACAAATATTTGTTATAAGATTTTAATTTTAAAATATTATTTTAATTTATCAATATTTAATTTATATATTGACATAAAAATACGAAAAGCATTTACCTAAAATAATACAACTTTTGAAAAGTAAATCAAAATGTTGAGAAATGAGTTATTCCATAGAAAAGTATGAAAATTTAATGTTTGCAATGTGTTTTATTTAAACCCATGTATAAAAAATATTATGGAAAAGATGACAAAAACAAAAAGATTTATTGAAGCTAATGAAGTAAACAACTACTAAACCAAAAAAAAGACAGAAGAACGAGATTACGCATGGTAAGCGAGAAGAGCATTACATGCGATTTTGTCTCTCTCTTTTTTATGTTCGGTCTGAATAAAAGGTTTGTGTTTTTCTTGGGTTTTCACCAAACTCCCAAATTAATATTATATATTATTAAGCAATTATCCTAGTTTTCAAATTGGGTGATTTAAAAAAAACTAACTAAAGTTATAAACCCTTGATTTTTTTTTGTTTTGTTTGATAAATAAAACCCTTGAAATTAAATGAAAGCTTAACAATGCGAGCTTATATAACCTCAACAAATTGATAACATGTGACCTAGTTGTAGTTAGTAGCAGAGGCAAGATAGTGATATCTAGGAGACGTGTCTGATGCTACTTTTTTTTTCTTTCAAATTTTGTTTTTTGTTTTTTTTTTTCTAATTTATATTATTATTTATGTTCCATACAATAAAAGTGCCCAGACCTAAACTAATTGAGATAAGAGTATCTCAGGTCCAAAACCTTTTGAAAATAAAGAACCACATCAAATTCTAAATGGAGGAACAAATTTACTTTAAAAAAAATGAATAGAATAGTTTAATAAGATAGATTAATTATTAAAATAATTTTTGGTAACTATGAACAATAAAAATTGAAATTATTTGTATTTTTCAAGGACATATACAAAAAAAGCCATTTAGATTTAGATTTTTTAAATGAATTAAAACAAAAAAAAGTTTTTATTCTTCTTCAAAGAAGAAGAAACAATAGTGAAATTTTGTTTCTTTTGATTTTTGTTGTGTTTTTGTATCAATTCCTTGAAGTTTTAGGTACTCTATACTGATTTCCATCATTCCTTCAAAGTATGAATTCATTAACTCCATTTTCATGGAAGTTCATAATTCCAAAATTGGATATTTTCTATATAACTCAAATATGAGGGTTTTGTTGAGTGAATTAAATTGTGTTGTGTTGAATATTGGCTGAGTATCTTGATTTGAACACAAAATCACAAGGGTAATGAATTAATTTTGAAAATTAGGTTGAAAATGATGAATAGTGACGAAAAACCTAGATAACAGTAATTGAAAAAGCTACATAATAGTCAGTGGCATGCCTATTAACAAAAAAAAAACATTTGCCTAAAGCCCCCAAATTATATAAATTTTTGGAGCCCCTAATACCAAAAATCTAAGGTAGCAAAATGGTTAAGATCTTTTAATTTAATTGTAATTCCAGGTGAATAATGAAAATTTTTCTTTTAAAATTTATTGTAAAAATATCTTGTATGTACTTTTAAAAACCCAAAAAAAAAATTTTAGTTTATTTTAAGAAAATGAAAATTTCTAAAAACCTAAAACATAAATTGTTAATTAGATTTGGAAAATAAAAGTTAAAAGAATTGTTATTCCAAAAGGAAAATGAAAAAAGAAAAGAAAACAAGAAAAGGAAATTCATAATACAAAAGAAAAAAGAAAAACCTAAACTTATAAATAGTTGATTAAGGTTTACCATGATTTACACATTAACAAACTAAAGCTTTTCATCTCTTTTGTTCTTTTGAGCTAATCCAATTTTTTACTCCATCTTCTTAATTGTAAGTTGTTCAACTTTTTTATAATTCTTCTAAATAGCTTTTATATAAGAATTATTTTTTATAAATTTTAGAAACATGTCTTCAAGAAATTATCCATCCAGAGCACAAAAAAGACAAAAGAAAAATAAAGATGACGCATTTGTGAAATCACAAGCTAATAGTTCTTTAATCAAGTTTCTTACAAAATCTGAAAGTTCTAGTGATTTTGTGGAGGTTAATGAACAAAAGGAGGATGAGAATATCAACCAAAAAGAGGATGAGAATGTTAACATAGAAGAGGATGAAAATCTCAGTAGAGAGGAAGAAGGGACACAAGTGAATATAGATGGGAAAAATGCTGATTTTGAAGAGCATGATAGACTTCTTGATATATATTATCTTGGAAATTGGGGAGAAGTTAATTCTGGATTAAGACTTATTATTGTTAGAAAAGGTCATGCAACAAGATATGCAATTGATTTCAACTTTCCAAGAGATAAGACTAATGATTGACATTTCTCCCACACATATTATTTGAGAAATTTGAGTAGTGGTGAGAAACAAGATAGGCGTTGGCTAGTTTGTTATTGTCTTTTGTTTTTGTTGTAAGTTGTTGACTCAAGACAAAAATCCAAGTTATCTCGTTTCTAAGGGATTTGGTGATTGGAAAAATATTTTGGAAAAACTTAAGAAGCATGAGACTAGTCATGAGCATATTAAATGCAGGAGTCAGTGGTTGGAACTTGAATTGAGGCTGAAAAAATGAAAAAATTGATAAGTATGTTCAAGAAGAACTCAACAAAGAGATGAATCATTGGAAAGATGTGATGCTTCGAGTTTTTTCCTTGGTAAAAACTCTTGCCAAAGAGAGTTTAGAATTTCATGGAAAAAATGAAAAGGTAAGAGTGGACGGTAATGGAAACTTCTTAAGTTTTTGGAACATGTTAGACAGTTTGAAGATGGTGAATCTCATTATCATTATCTCAGTAATAAAATCCAGAATGAGTTGATAAAACAGATAGCTAATCAAGTCAAAGACATGATCATAAAAAAGATTCAGAGGGGAAAATATTTTTCTGCTTTTGTTGATTGCACTCCTGATATTAATCATCATGAACAAATGACACTTATCCTTCGATGTGTTGATGTTTCACCACATTTGGCTAAGACAGAAGAATTTTTTCTTATATTTTTGAAAGTTGATGATACATCCGGTGAATGGCTTTTTAGTGAGATTCAGAAAGTGTTGGTTGCTCTGAATTTAAGTATTAATGATGTGAGATGATAAATATATGATTATGGATCCAATATGAAGAGAAAACATAAAGGAGTACAAAAGAGATTTATTGACGTCAACCCACGTGCCTTTTATACACCATGTGATTGTCATAGTCTTAATCTCGCTCTTAGTGATATGGCAACCACTTCTCAAAAAACCATTTCATTTTTTGGGATGATTAAGCAAATTTATTGTCTGTTTTCAACTTTGACTAAGCGATGGAGGATATTGGAAGATGTAGTGGGAGGTTTATCAGTTAAAAATTTATCGCAAGCTCGGTGGGAGAGTCATGTTGAATGTGTCAAGGCAGTAAGATTTCAAGCTCCAAAAATAAGAAATACTCTGATTCATATAGCAGAAAATAGTGATGATCCAAAATCCCAAAGTGATGTTGAGTTTCTTGCGACAAGTGAAACACATGAGATTGGAAATTATGAATTTTTACTCTTTATGGTGATTTGGTACAAAGTTCTCTTTGCGGTCAACACTGTAAATAAGAGTTTGCAATCAGAAGACATGAACATTGGAGTTGCATTTTCCTAGTTAAAGGGACTTGTTTCTTTTTTCCAAAATTATAGAGATAGTGGTTTTGAGAGTGCAAAATTAGATGCTAAAGTAATTGCAGAGTGTATGGAAATTGAAGTCATATTTTCAACAAATGAAAAACGTGGTATCAAAAGAAAAAGAAATATTGGTGAAGAATCAGAGATAGTTGATGAAACTGTGAATTTATCGCCAGAAGAGAGCTTTACAATGAATTATTTCAACCAAGTCATGGATCAAGCTCTTTATTCTCTTAACACAAGTTTTGAGCAATTTCAAAAGTACGAACAAACCTTTGGTTTCCTATTTGATTTAAAGAAACTGAAGTCAACAAGTGATGATAACTTGAAGACATCTTGTACCAATCTTGAAGTATTTTTAAAACATGGAAATCATTTAGATGTTATAGGAGATGAGTTGTATTTGAACTAACATATCTGAAAGATGTTTTGCCAGAAGAATGCAAGAACCCCGTTGAAGTGTTGAACTACTTGAAAAGAATGGAAGATTGTTATCCAAACTCATGGATTGCTTATCGGATTTTGTTGACGATTCTAGTTTTGGTTGCTTCAGCTGAAAGAATTTTTTCCAAACTAAAGTTGATAAAGTCTTATTTGCGATAAACTATGTCACAATAAAGATTAAATGGTTTAGCAATCATAATTATAGAAAGAGACCTAGTTAGAATTTTAGATTATGAGAATTTGGTAAAAGAGTTTATTGAAA
Organism: Lepidium sativum; assembly: GCA_023374145.1. Classification (NCBI taxonomy): domain Eukaryota; kingdom Viridiplantae; phylum Streptophyta; class Magnoliopsida; order Brassicales; family Brassicaceae; genus Lepidium; species Lepidium sativum. The sequence continues at coordinate 3,061 of JAKUCM010004523.1, read as the reverse complement.
CAGAAGGAAGAAAAATTATGTCTTAGTCGTTTGCTTTTTTAATTTTGTTTTGGTTTATCAATATAATTTTTTAATTATATTATATTTATATTATAAAGGACCATTTTTACTAAAGTTCGCCTTAGGCCTCTCAAATGTTAGGTACGACACTGATAAAAATACATAGCAAACTTACATAATAATAATTGACAAACCTATATAATAGTACGTAACAAACTTACATAACAGTACATGAAAAACCTACATAACAGTACGTAACAAAACCTACATCAAAGACAACATACCTACATCAAAGAAAACAAGCATATACCAAAGACAACAAACCTACATCAAAGAAAATAGGGCTACATCAAAGACGAGAAACCGCAAGAAAACAAAGCTACAACAAAGACAATAAACCTACATCGAAGACAATGAACCTTCATAAAAGACAACAAACCTATATAAAATAAAATAAGCCTACATTAAAAAAATAGGCCTATATTAAAGACAATAAACCTACATCAAAGAAAATAAACCTACATCAAAGACAACAAACCTACAACAAGACAACAAACCGACAACAAAGACAACAAACCGACAACAAAGACTACAAATCTACATCAAAGATAACAAATCTACAACAAATACAACAAACCTACAACAAGACAAAAAACCTACATCGAAGACAACAAAACTACATCAAAGAAAATAAACCTACATCAAAGACAACAGATCTACGTAAAAGAATATAGACATACATCAAATATAACAAACATACAACAAGACAACAAACTGACAACAAAAACAACAAACCTACATAAAAATATAGACCTACATCAATGACAACAAACCTACAACAAAACAAGAAACTGACAACAAAGACAACAAACCTCCAACAAAGACAACAAACCTACATCGAAGACAAAAACCCTACATAAAATAAAATAGAACTACATCAAATATAACAAACCTACATCAAATATGGTCATTACATGATACTTAGGTATCTAAACAAACCTACATTTCAGTAACAACAGTAATTGAAAAACCTACATAACAGTAACAAACCTACATAACAGTACATGAAAAAACTACATAACAGTACGTGAAAAACCTACATAATAGTACGTAACAAAACCTACATAACAGTATGTAACAAAACCTACATAACAGTACATGAAAAACCTAAATAACAGTACGTAACAAAACCTACATAACAACACGTAACAAAATCTACATAGCAGTACGTAGCAAAACCTACATAATAGTATGTAGCAAAAACTATATAATAGTATGTAACTAAACCTACATAATCAGTACGTGAAAACCTGCATCTACCACAATTTTTCTTGTTATACGCGCGGCTGACATGAGATTACTCATTAATGACAGTTTCATTATAATGGTAAACTACATTACTTAACCTTGAAAGATTAAATTTGTAATTTCAATCTTCTCAAAGTAGAAATGTTATTAACTCATATTTCACCCTTTATATAAACCAAATTTAGAAGCAGTTGTCAATTGCCATCATTGAAAAGCTCACTAACACAAATTACTTTCTTTTTGTTTTGTACAAGCATAAAAAATCTCTAATTTCTACAACAAGTAAAATTATTGATAAAAATTATATTAATTTTTTTACTAAAACACGTATTCCAATTGATTTGAAAAAGGTAAACCAATTATCGTATCCGTCTTCAAATCAGAATTGTTAAAGCACATGTAATTACTCCATATCAAATATTCATTCTTTAGCAATAGATTTTTTTTATCAAGTAGTCAAATAGTTTTTAAATCTCATTTTTACTATCAGAGGATTCAATCTTTAATACTTTGAAAATATATGTTAAATTGGTAAAAGTCTTCGGCTTATATCTTTGTTGTTAATATGTATGTCTTTGGTCAATTGAGAAAATATGAAATATTTGTTTTATTTTCTATTTTCGTTGAGTTTGTGTGATTGTGTATATTTATGAATTTTTTGTATGACTTGATAACTTAGTTAAAGATAAGTTATTTTAATTATTTATTCAATCTAAATTTGGTTGGTTCTAATATGCTAATACAATTTTTGTTCTTTAGGTTTCATTAGAAAAATATTTTAAAAGAAAATTTGAAACAACATATAAAAAAGATTCAAAATATTTGCATTCGAATCCTGTAATAGAAAACGAATATTGGACTATCATCTTAATGAAAGAGATGAGACACGTGGCAAATATCTTATTTGAGGTTTTATCAACCTAGTGGTCATGATTTTCCTAAAACGCTATCAGGTAAAAAATTAAGGCGATTCAATCCAGATTGGTTTGACTTCTATGATAGTTAGTTGGAATATACTATGAAAAAGATAAACTTTATTGGTTGTTTTGCTACTTATTTAGAGACTACAAAGAAAATAAAGGTGGAAGTGATGCATTTGTGACAAAAGGTTTTGATACTTGGAAAAATCTAGAAAGATTACGTGATCATGCAGGATCAGTGAATAGTTTTCACAATAGTGCAATGAAAATGGGTGATTCTTTGATGAAGCAAGATCAATCTATTTCCTTTTATCATTAAAGTGTTTGAGTATATCAAAAGTGAAGGTAGTGATAATACCAAAAGACGACAATTGATGATGATTCTTCTTGGATTTGACTTTGTGTTCTACTTACAATTGATGATGATTCTTCTTGGATTCACAAATAACTTATCATAGGCTCTGCAAAGAAAAGACCAAGACATTTTGAATGCTATGTCACTAGTGATATCTACCAAACAACAATTACTCAAGATGAGGGATAATGGATGAGATTCTTTGCTTAGTAAAGGTTTTTCTTTTGTAAGAAGCATGGCATTGTGTTGGTTATTATGGAAGAAAAATTTGTTGATCCAAGGAAGCCAAGAAAAAGAAACAATATTACCAACTTCCATCATTACCAAGTTGAATGCTTTTACACTATATTGGATATCAAGATTCAAGAGTTCAATGATCGTTTGATGAGGTAAATACTGAACTACTTGGTTGTGTTGCTTCTTTGAGTTCTATTGAATCATTTCATGAGTTTGATCAATTGAAAATTATGAGGCTATT
>JAKUCM010004522.1:0-24768 GCA_023374145.1 Lepidium sativum | reverse complement strand
AACATTGATAGCAGGTATATATGACTTTGTCACCCTTTTTGTATTGATAAATGCATATGGTACTTGATTTGCCATATTTTGTAAATGCACAATTTTTTGAACCTCCAGATCACATTGTTTTGTAGAAGGATCAATGTGCCACAACGAAGATATGTACCATGTGATGTCTCTTGGAGCTTCTTTAGTTCCTCCCCCTAATGTTGGAAATTCTTCTTCGTTAAACTAACAATTGGCAAAACGTGCCGTAAACATATCACCAGTTTTTGGTTCCAAATAATGAATTATACATGGTGATGTATACCCAATATATATTCCCAATCTCCTTTGTGGTCCCATTTTTGTTCTTTGTGGTGGTGCTATGGGGACATAAACTATACACCCAAAAATACGGAGATGAGATATATTTGACTTCTGGCCAGATGTTAATTCTAATGGGGAGTATTTATTATATGCACTTGGTCTTATTTGAATTAGTGCCGCAACATGCAAAATCGCATGACCCCGTATTGAAATTGGGAGTTTTGTTCTAACTATTAGCGGTCTAGCAATAATTTGTAATCTTTTGATTAAAGACTCAGTCATGCCATTTTGTGTGTGAACATGTGAGACTGGTGTTCAACATTTATATCTTATGACACACAATAGTCATTGAAGGCTTGTGAAGTGAATTCACCAACATTATCAAGTCTTACCTTCTTTATTCTATGATCAGGAAATTGTACCCTCAACCAGATTATTTGGGCAATGAATTCTGCGAAAACCATATTTTGTGTGCTTAATACACACACATGTGACCATCTACTAGAAGCATCAATTAATACCATAAAATATCTAAATGACCCGCATTATGGGTAGATAGGCTCATATATATCACCATGTATTCTTTCTAAGAATACTGGAGATTCATTTTTAACTTTTTTGGCTCGTGATTGCCGAGTTATGATTTTTCCGAAAGAACAAGCATTACATGGAAATTTTTTCGCTTGAAATGTTTTCTATTTTTCAACGAATGGCTGTTTGTATTTTCCACAATCTTTCGCATCATGACTAAACCAGGGTGACATAAGCGTTCATGCCAGATTTTGAATGTACATGTAAACTTTGGGTTTACTGTAACATATGACTTAATCATACTTACTTTTGTGAAATATATTCCGGAGGATAAAGTTGGCAGCTTTTCTAATACACATTTCTTTTCCGTATTAACTCATGTGATGTGTAGATATTCAACACCATTTTTACTCATGGTTTCTACGTGATATCCATTTCTACGAATATCTTTGAAACTCAACAAATTTCAATTGCATTTGGGAGAGTATAACACATCATTTATTTTCGAATCTCAACATTTTCTTATTTGGAAATATTCAAAAAAAGATGTGTTAATATAATAAAAACAAAATTTATATTACAATACATATTATTTTACAAACAAATTAAATATTTTGCAAACAATACAAAAACAACATTATGCAATCATAACTATTTATACATCATGTCATATTTTATTCTTCAAGAAGATTTTACTCTCTTTGGCTTTCGTTAATATGTATATAATCAACAGCGAAATCAGCCACATCGAGATATATATAATTATTTATATCATCAAAATACGGTTCGACATCACGCTCAAAAGACGGCCCAAATTCATTATCAAAAGGCATTATCATAAACGAAGTTGGTTTACTTTTGTTTTCTTTTTTTCTTTTGTGACTCTTGGTGTAGATCGGCAAAATATTTTGGCATACGTCAGGTACGCGACCAATACCCTTTCATGCTAGACCTATAACAATTTTCCTCATGTTTCCTTTTTCCAACTTCTTTCCATTTTGACCTTTTATTATTCCTTTCATTGTTGAAATAATTAGGACGGGATTTTCTTCCTTGTCCACATCCATATCCTCGTCGTCCACGATCACAGTAATTACTTTGACCGCGTCCACGTCCATAATTATTATAATTTGATGCTGTAACATTCGCTTATGGGAATGATGTTGATCCAGTAGGACGGGATTGATGGTTTAACATTACAAGTTCATTATTTTGTTATGCTACAAGGAGAATTTGCATATATTCTGGATACTTTGTGTATCCCTTAGCCCGATATTGTTGTTGCAGAACTACATTTTCAGGATGAAATGTTTGAAGAGTATTTCGATCATATCATAATCACTTATTCTCTCTCCACATAACATTATCCTATAAGTGACTACAAATATAGCAGAACTATATCCACTTACACTTTTGTAATCTTGAAGCCGGAGGTTTGACCAATCATGTTTAGTTTTTAGTAAGATCACATATTTATGGTGATCAAACATATCTTTGAGTGATTGCCAAAGATGTGCAAGATCTTCTTTTGTTATATATTCATCTTTTAAACTATCATGGATATGATGGACCAAAAATATCATAGCATTGGCTTTTTGCTCATCTAAATTCGTTTTCGACTTATCGATGGTATCGAGAAGTGTTTTTCCTCTAAGGTGCAGTTTTGCTGCAACTGCCATTCTTATATAATTGTTTCCTGATATATCAAGGGCAGTTATCTCGTGTTTAGCCAAATTTGACATAATTACTACATAAATAAAATTTTATTTTTTTATTTTTAAATAGTGAACATAATATTATTAAAACATATATAATACAAAATAACATATTATCTAAACACAAAAAATGAAACAAACAAACGACTACAAGGATATGTGAATCATAAATAGTGAGACCAACAATTATCTGAAATTCTTCGGGAGTATGTTCAAAAATGAGAAGCCCGTAAATTGAAGAAATAATTGTAACCAAAGAATCAATTAAAATCCCAAAAAACATTTTTGTAATGGGGAAGAAAGTTTTTTTTTGAGTGAAGAGATGGGAGACGAATGAGTGTATTTATAGATTAAAAAATTGTATGTAGTTGTTGGAAATAGTTTTTAAAGCTGCTGGGTATATATATATATATATATATGTATTATTGTTATTTTTCTTTCATAACCGTTAGAAAATATAATCAAAATTAATATTTACCAATAATTACATTATCATAAATCAATAAAATTATAGAGATAGATAATCAATAATTAAAAAATGTATTGTATGTCTTCTTGAAAATTTTAATTATTTATGTTTTCTTTTGTTTTACGTTTTTCAGGAACGTTTTGTAAATGTCTTAGGGAAAATTTATCATTTTATTGTTCTTCAGGAACAATTTGTAAATGTCTTTTGGACATTTAAAAGTATTGATCTGAAGAGGCATAGTGTAACACCCGCATTCCGCAGACCCTTCAGGTGATTCCGGATGGGTTCGAAGGACAAAAGAAGTTGTGTTAGGAAGTAAGGGAAAGTCTGGGGTTTTGATCGAACAAGGCCAAATGCCATTCAGACAAGGCGAAATGTCATTCGGACAAGGCAATGTGTCTTTCGGACAAGGCCAAGTGCCATTCGGACAAGGCAATGTGTCATTCGGACAAGGCCAAGTGAAATTCGGACAAGGCCGCAGGAATTCGGACAAGGTCGCGAGAATTTTAGACCAGGCTACGTGAAGTTCGGACAAGGTCGCGTGAAATTCGGACCAGGCCGCGGGAAATTCGGACCAGGCTGCGGGAAATTTGGACAAGTCCATGAAATTCGGACAAGGGAGTGACAGTGTCCCAACGGGTAGTGATTTCGGGCAGGAAGTGAAGTGTTCAGACAGGAAGCGAAGTGTTCAGACAAGGAAGTTGAATGTCTGACTGTGGGAGTGATAGTGGTTGGGCCGTTCATGGGTTGGTCTGGGACATAAGTGTCCAGCGGGTTGGACTTGATCCAATTCGGGCGAGTTCGAATTTGGCCCACCTTGGGCAAATTAGGGTTAGGGTTTTTTACCCAAAACCATATAAATAGGGATCAAAACTGTCGCAGCCCAAAAAAATCATCACGAAAATCTCTAAGGAATCAGAATCATTGCAAAAGAACTCTAAGACCGAATTTTGCCGAATCGAGCAAGGGAAAGAGCGGATCGAGAGTAATCAAAACCGGATCCGAGTATCTTGATTGGCAATCGCATCAAGAGGTGTCAGAAAAGGCTAAGGCAAATGTGAGTTTTCGGGACCGTTGAGGTGATTCTTGGTTCGTTTTGGGCAATAGTGGGATTAAGTCTTAGATGAGTTAGGATTGCATGATTGATTGGATGAATATGTACTGTTTTCCGTTCATGATTGGTGTTTTTGTTGATTCGGGTGAATCCGAGTAACTGAGGCAACAGATCTGATCGGACTCTGAGCATATGGGTATGCTGGACTCTGTGCATGAATAATGCTATCTCTGACTTGATTGCTTGTTGTTTAATACGTATCTGGTTTGGCTTAGTGGGACGGAATGACCGACTCACTAAGCAAATTCGTTTGCTTACTCAATCTGCGTGATTGTATGTGATTTACCCAAAGACTGTGAAAGTGGCTAAGTAGGAGCGAGACCGAGGCGAGAAGGAGGAATGATGGAATAAGACTGGGTTAAAATAGGTCTAGACACATTTAAATTCGAACATTCTTGCAAACTTGTTGTACTAGAACCTCTTGAGTTGGTTTATGCATATTTTTGGGCTTATAAAACTGTCAAAAACCCGAAAATGACTAAGTAAAGAAAGAACCTAAAACTGACTAAGTGTTTGGTCCGCCCAAGGCCAAAATGAATCGAATCCAGACGTAGGCATCTTGAGTTAGGGTATCACAAGTTGGTATCAAAGCGCAGTTTGGTTCTAGGATAGTCGGGTTATGCATAAACGGGTTAGATGAATGGAAATCCATCCTCCTCGCGCCAAGGTCTCGCGGTAAGGTTTATTTGTACTTATATGGGTGTGAAATGAACTAAGTTAAGTATGAAGGACTAACTTAGTGAATCAGGTCACTGTAGATGGCTAAAAGTAATTGGAGCAGAAGGAATGTGGGAAACGAGGCAGCTTCCCGAGCTGTGACGGGAAGGTCCGAGGATGAGGATGTCCAAAGTGTGGACAATCAAAGTGTGGAAAGAAGTGAACATCCCAACACGATTGCTGGTACCCGCGAATCCGATTGGGATGAGTAAGGTGTTTGCTCTTTTGACCCTAGTCTTGGAATGACTTCTTGCTGTAGTGCCCGCTGCAGCAGTACCACCGCGGGTGATTCCGGTTCCGGTGGAAAATGTGGTCGAGGAGACACACTCTGCAGTTACTCCATCATACCTGAAAATGATGGATCACATGCAGAAGTTAGGCACCAAGTTCTTTTCAGGAGGTGCCAGGCCTATCGAGGCAGACGAGTGGCGGAGTAGGTAGGAAAGAAATTTCAACTCTATCTGATGCCCGGAAGAGTTTAAGAGGGATATCGTGGTCCACTACCTGGAAGGGGACGCGCACAATTGGTGGCAAGGCTTTTCGGGAAGAATGGATAACCCGAACTGCAGCTGGGAAACGTTCGGTAAGGAGTTTAGGGCAAAATACTTCCCACCAGAAGTGTTTGATCGGGTTGAGGAAGCCATTCTGGATCTTTGCCAAGGATCCATGTCCGTGAGGGAATATGAGACCAAGTTCAACAATCTGAGGCGATATGCGGGTCGGGAGTTGGACGATGAGAAGGTCCAGGTTCGTCGCTTCATGCGCGGACTGCGAATTGAGCTTCAGAACGTTTGCCAAGTCTGGAACTACAATTCTGTTGCCGAGCTGGTAGAGAAGGCATCATAATTGGAAAGTGGGCTGGAAGAAGCCAAGGTGGCTGGGGAAAGGAAGCGGGTACAGACTGTACCGCAAGTGCAGTCGGGAAGTGTTTCGGGACCCAGGTTCAAGAAGTTGGAAGGAAATGGGTCCGCGAAGCCAATTGTTGGCCGCAGTACGTGCAAGGTCTGTGGGAAGGAGCATTCTGGTACATGCAGATTTGCTTCGGGTGCATGCTTTCGATGTGGTAGCACGGAACATAGGATTCGTGACTGCCCGAAAGAGGACCCAAGGGGAAAAGAAGTCCGAACTAGTGATGCAAGGTATGCTACAACTGTGGTGAAGTTGGGCACATCAGACCGCATTGTCCGAAGTTGGAGCAGTCTGCCAGGAAACGGGCAAGTGAAGCACTGCCACCTCCGCCAAAGAGGCAAGCATTGGTGCTGAGGGCTTATTCGATGGTTGTGGATCCAGTGGATCAGAACACTGCGCGCCCAATAACTGGTGAGTCTTCTCACTCTTTACCTTAGCATTTTCTTGGTGAACTTGCTTGCTTGTTGCGTGTGTTAGGGTCCTTAGCATTATAGACAATGTGTAGGAACTGTGAAAATGGGTGGTGTGGCAACCCATGTACTGTTTGATTCGGGGGCGACACACTGTTTTGTGCACCCAATGATGATAGTTACTGAAGGATTCCAGAAGGAACCCGAGGAAGGTAAAGGACTAGTCCGAGCTGCTGGTGGGCAACTGATGGACATTTTGGATAGTGTCCGCAACGTCCCAATTTGCATAGAGGGAGTGAGCATGCCAGTTGATCTGGTGATCTGCCAAGTGAAGTCTTATGACGTGATCTTGGGAATGGATTGGCTCGGAAGGAACAAGGCACACTTAGACTGCCATCGCGGTCAGGTGAAGTTTTAAAATGGTGTTTCAGAGAATTCGACCCACCTCAGGGAACTTGATCATTTCGGCTATCCAAGCAGAACAGATGGTCGAACAAGGATGTGAAGCGTACCTAGCTACGATCAAAACTGCCGAGACAGAAATGGACACTGAACTTAAGGACTTTCAGGTGGTGAATGAGTTCGAGGATGTGTTTGCGGCAGTTAAGGGTTTACAACCATCTCGATCTGATCCTTTCATGATCGAGTTAGAACCCAGGACGGCCCCAATCTCTAAGGCACCTTATCGGATGGCGCTGGCAGAGATGGCTGAGTTAAAGAGGCAGCTTAGTGAATTGACGGATAAAGGATTCATTCGCCCAAGTAGTTCGCCTTGGGGCACACCAGTGCTCTTCGTCAAGAAGAAGGATGGCACGTTCTGGCTGTGCATAGATTATTGTGGGCTGAACCGAGTAACGGTAAATAACAGGTACCCTCTTCCTCGGATAGACGAGTTATTGGACCAACTCAGAGGTGCTACCTAGTTCTCAAAGTTTGATTTGGCTTCGGATTACCATCAGATCCCAATCGCAGAACCTGACGTTCGGAAAATAGCCTTCCGAACAAGGTACGGACACTTTGAGTTCGTGGTCATGCCCTTCGGGCTGACCAATGCTCCAGCAGCCTTCATGAAATTGATAAACGATGTGTTCCGAGAATTCTTGGATGAATTCGTGATCATCTTTATAGATGACATTCTGGTGTACTCTAAGTCGCCGTAAGAGCATCAATGTCACTTAAGGACGGTTTTGGAGAAGCTAAGGGAACACAAGCTGTTTAGGAAGCTGAGTAAGTGCAGCTTTTGGCAAAGGGAAATTGGATTCTTGGGTCATGTGGTCTCGGATAAGGGAGTGTCCGTGGACCCGGAAAAGATCAAGGCAATTTCAGAATGGCCTAGACCCTTGAACACATCCGAGGTAAGGAGTTTCCTTGGATTAGCTGAGTATTACCGACGTTTTGTCAAAGGCTTTGCGAGCATGGCGCAGCCTATGACCCAACTTACTGGAAAAGATGTCCCTTTCAATTGGACCAAGGAATGTGAAGGAAGTTTCTCAAGGATTAAGGACATGCTAACGAGTACTCCAGTTCTAGCCTTGCGAGAACCGAGTGAGCCTTATGTGGTGTATACGGACGCATCACAAATGGGTTTGGGTTGCGTACTGATGCAGCATGGGAAGGTGATTGCTTATGCATCACGACAGTTAAGGAAACACGAATTGAATTACCCCATCATGACTTGGAACTGGCTGCAGTGGTTTTCGCCTTGAAGATATGGCAATCCTACCTTTATGGTGGGAAGGTCCAAGTGTTCACAGATCATAAGAGTTTGAAGTACATCTTCACTCAACCGGACCTGAACCTAAGGTAAAGACGATGGATGGAACTGATTGCGGACTATGACTTGGACATAGAATACCATCTGGGTAAGACAAACTTAGTTGCTGATGCACTAAGTAGGAAAACGGTGGACGTGGACTCAGAAAAAGAGATGGAATGACTGATTAGCATGGTCGGGACATTGAGTCTAGCAGCCTTAACGGTTGAAGAGGAATCTTTGGGCTTAGGCGCAGCGGACCAAGCCGATTTGCTAAATCGGGTACGGATTGCCCAAGAAAAGGATGAAAATCTGAACAAGGTAGCAAAGAAACGATAATACCGAGTACCAGACTTTGAATAATGGGACGATTCTGGTTCATGGCCGAGTGTGTGTTCCAAATGACCAAGGATTGCGGGAAGAAATCCTTAAGGAGGCACATCAGTCTAAGTTGGTTATCCATCCTGGATCAACCAAGATGTACCGAGATCTAAAAAGGTACTATCATTGGACATGAATGAAGCGGGACGTGGCTAAGTGGGTTTCAGAATGCCCTACTTGCCAATTGGTGAAGCCAGAACACCAAGTTCCCAATGGGTTATTGCAAAGCCTATCGATCCCGGAATGGAAATGAGACATGATCACAATGGACTTTATAACGGGACTGCCCATTTGTGATAAAAGGGATGCGATATGGGTAATAGTGGATCGATTAACCAAGTCGGCTCACTTCATTGCGGTCAATAGGACGGATCGAGCTGAAAAGTTGGCTGAAATCTATGTAAAGGAGATTGTTCGGTTGCATGGTGTACCAGCAAGCATAATGTCGGATCGGGATGCCAAGTTCTGTTCAGCGTTTTGGAAAGCGCTTCAAGCTAGGTTGGGGACTAGGGTCCATACGAGTACGGCTTACCATCCGCAGACAGATGGTCAGTCAGAATGTACCATCTAAACACTTGAGGACTTGTTGCGGGCAAGTGTGTTGGATTGGGGAGGTAAGTGGGATGAGCACTTACCTTTGGCCGAATTTATGTATAACAACAGTTATCACGCAAGTATTGGGATGTCTCTGTATGAGGCACTGTACGGACGACCGCGTCGAACCCCTTTGTGTTGGACTCAAGTGGGGGAGCGAAGCATATATGGGCGAGATTTCATAGAGGACACAACAGAAAAGTTGAGAATGGTCAAGCTCAACATGAAATAAGCCCTCGATAGACAAAAGAGCTATGCGGATAAGAGAAAGAAGGAACTTGAGTTCGCAGTTGGTGACTTGGTCTACCCTAAGACGGTCACATATAAGGGTAAGAAACGTTCGGCCCGATTAGCTAAGCTAACACCAAGGTATATGGGGCCTTATGAGATTCTGGAAAGGATTGGGAAAGTAGCCTATAAGTTGGCACTGCCCATGGAACTGGATGCGTTTCACAATGTTTTCCATGTTTCGATGCTAAAGAAGTGCTTAGGCAATGGAGAACGAGTCGTGGTTGAACCTCCAAGGAACCTAAAGGAAAATATGACGGTTGAAGGAGTTCCAGTCCGGATCCTAGATAAGAAGGTCAAGGCAGACCGAAGGAAGAGATGGGAGACGAATGAGTGTATTTATAGATTAAAAAAATTGTATGTAGTCGTTGGAAATAGTTTTTAAAGCTGTTGGGTATATATATATATATATATATATATGTATTATTGTTATTTTTCTTTCATAACCATTAGAAAATATAATCAAAATTAATATTTACCAATAATTACATTATCATGAATCAATAAAATTATAGAGATAGATAATCTCATAGGTATTAATTAAAATAACAATAATTAAAAATGTATTGTATGTCTTCTTGAAAAATTTATTTATTTATGTTTTCTTTTGTTTTACGTTTTTCAGGAACGTTTTGTAAATGTCTTAGGGACATTTTATCATTTTATTGTTCTTCATGAACAATTTGTAAATGTCTTTCGGACATTTAAAAGTATTGATCTGAAGAGGCATAGTGTAACACCCGCGTTCCGCGGACCCTTCGGGTGATTCCGGATGGATTCGAGGGACAAAGGAAGTTGTGTGAGGAAGTAAGGGAAAGTATGGGGTTTTGATCGAACAAGGCCAAGTGTCATTCAAACAAGGCTAAATGCCATTCGGACAAGGCAATGTGTCATTCGGACAAGGCCAAGTGCCATTCGGACAAGGCAATGTGTCATTCGGACAAGGCCGCAGGAACTCGGACAAGGTCGCGAGAATTTCGGACCAGGCTGCGTGAAGTTCGGACAAGGTCGCGTAAAATTCGGACCAGGCCGCGGAAAATTCAGACCAGGCCGCGGGAAATTCGGACAAGTCCATGAAATTCGGACAAGGGAGTGACAGTGTCCGAACGGGTAGTGAGTTCGGACAGGAAGTGAAGTGTTCGGACAAGGAAGTTGAATTTCCGACTGAGGGAGTGATAGTGGAAAGTGGTTGGGCCGTTCATGGGTTGGTCCGGGACATAAGTGTCCAGCGGGTTGGACTTGATCCAATTCAGGCGGGCTCGAATTTGGCCCACCTTTGGCAAGTTAGGGTTAAAGTTTTTTACCCAAAACCCTATAAATAGGGATTAAAACTGCCGCAGCCCAAAAAAATCATCACGAAAATCTCTAAGGAAAAACCGGAATCATTGCGAAAGAACTCTAAGACCGAATTTTGCCGAATCGAGCAAGGGAAAGAGCAGATCGAGAGCGATCAAAACCGGATCCAAGTATCTTGATTGGCAATCGCATCAAGAGGTGTCAGAAAAGGCTAAGGCAAAGGTGAGTTTTCGGGACCGTTGAGGTGATTCTTGGTTCGTTTTGGGCAATAGTGAGATTAAGTCTTAGATGGGTTAGGATTGCGTAATTGATTGGATGAATATGTACTGTTTTCCGTTCATGATTGGTGTTTTGGTTGATTCGGGTGAATCCGAGTAACTGAGGCAAAGATCTGATCGGACTCTGAGCATATGAGTATGCTTGACTCTGTGCATGAATAATGCTATCTCTGACTTGATGACTTGTTGTTTAATACGTATCTGGTTTGGCCTAGTGGGACGGAATGACCGACTCACTAAGCAAATTCGTTTGCTTACTCAATCTGCGTGAATGACCGACTCACTAGGCAATGTTTAATATAAAAGAGGTCTAAACATCTAAACCGTAAACCAAATAAGTTTTGGTTTATTTTTTCAAACAAAGAAGTTGTAAATGAAGTGTTGGATTTGGGTTTGTGGAGATGAAACATTTGAATGGGTTTCCTAAAATTTTAGGAGCCATAAATTTTTTCTTCCAAATATATATAGAGAAATTAGTTTTCAAGATGCAAAAGGTGAAATTTTAAAGTTGTTCTTCTATGAATATTGAACATATGTATCAGAAGAAAAGTAAGTGTTTTATACAAAGAATAACATATTTTGATGATGAGTCATAGAAAGTGATGTTGTTAACACACCGTTCTAAGTTTGGAGGAGGATTATATAATTAATTAATTCATCATAATCGTTGATCAATCTTTGGTATTTCTATACAAACTTAGAACTTAGAACAATTTCAAGAGTATGAAGATATTTTTAGATTTTTTTTCAGTACATAGAAGTTAAATTCAGCAAGTAATGATAGTTTGAAAACATCATGTACTAAACTTGAAACTTTTCTTAAGCATGAAGAAATTTCAAATATTGTAGACGAAATCAAAGTTTTCAGAGAAATTTTACCCAAACATTTAAAGAAGAGTAAAGTATTTGATGTTTTAAAGAGATACAAGAATTGTTATCCTAATGTATGAGTTGCATATACTATAATGCTCACTATTTGGTTTTAGTTGCTTCAATTAAAAACATTTCTCTAAGTCGAAATTGATAAAGCCTTACTTACGACCGACTGTGTCACAAGAAATACTAAATGAATTGACTATGTCACTGATAAAAAACATGCTTAAAAATCTCGATTATGCAACGATGATGAATAATTTTGTTGAGAAAAATGTAAAAGAAGTTATTTTCTAGAAATATAGTTAATTTGTTTCTTTAATTTATGATATTGTATTTTTTTCAACATGAATTTTATTTGTTTTCATCTTTTTATTATTATTATTGTTTTTTTGATATTTTGAATAGAGCTCTATAAAATTCAGGTCTAGTTCTGAGTGCAACTCCACTTAAAAATGATGATTTATAATTTAAATATGATACTATTAATGAGAAAGCTATGCATCAAATATTAAAGAAATTTATAGCTAAAAGAAACATAAACCCGTAAAATGAAAGGTGGTTTGAATCTTGAAATCGAAAGAATTTTTTTTAAAAAAGAGATCAAATTCAAGAAAAAGGTTTAATGTGATGAAGGCTTGAAGCAACAATATATGATGATCATTGATATGTATAACTGGTAAAAAATTGAAAGGCAAAAGGGAATTATTTTTTTATGTGGCTTACAGTAAAAGACTTTGCGAGTATATGCGTTCACGAATTCATTCCACGATAACGCGTTTTTCTTCCTTCATAATAATTTCTCAGTTCCATCTGAAAAGTTACATTCGTATTTTTTTCAATTAAAGCGTTTTTCTGTAATTACTTTTTCCTCATTAAAACAATAAATTTCACTATATCCGTTGTTAGCCATATAAAAACAAACTGATAGTTAGCAATGCATGATCATGTTATCAATAGTGGACGGGCAAATTTTTGTTATATGTTATTAAAAAATCTAAATAAACAATGAGAGATAATATATGGAAAAATCAAAAAATTCATGAGAAATGATCAAATCATTTGTCTCCTTTTAAAATTCGACTGAGAAATTATTATGAAAATCGGATGCCTCGAATCAAGATGGTTACTTATTTAGTTCACTACAACCTGTAAAAGTGGACGCAACTAAAAATTGGATGACAAAAGACTGATTAATCAAATAAAAAGTGACTAATTATATTATACAGCAATTATTAGATGAGATCGAAGAACAAGAAAATCACATATTAATAATAATAAAAGTCATGTGTTTGTCTAATCAAATAACACCAAGCTTTTTTCCCTTATTTAGTTCACTGCGTGCGATTGCTTCCGACATCAATATGATTATGTGTTGTTGATCACATTGTCGTTTGTTGCCTCTATCAGTTTACGTCACGTGCAAGAAACTGTAGTTTTATTTAAGCTTTATGGCGGAGTGGAAATTTCTATTTACTTTCCCGGTAAGTTATTTTGTATTCTGTTTCCAACGAACTTATAAACTTGTCTTCTTTAATGTTTGCAGTTTTCTCTACGAAATGAATGAATGGTGATTGATGAACATGTAGTATGGATCCAACTCTATTCCTAGATTTTGGAAATCTTTTGTTTGATTTGGATCATTATCCTTTTTTTAACTAGAAGATAATTGTTTCCTTGACAAGATCAAATAAAGCTAACCAAACAAGTACAGCTCACTCTACTACAATACTACACTTTCTCTGTTTCTGCTATTATATAGTTTTACAGATGTTCTATTATAAACCTGTTTTGCATAATAAGAATCAAATTAGATGATAAAATATACAAGTCTCAATCCAAAATACAAGTTTGGTTCCAGTCATACATGACACAAAACTAAATCCCAAATACATTTTGCTTAGCTATAGGACACAAAAGATGATCAAATTACCAGCAATGTATTTAACATTAGACTTGCGTTCAATTCTTCATACCTGTAAATGAAATAACCAATTTGCAAGTGAGTCTCTATTTTACAAGTCATCTACTACATAAGTCTAAAAGCGAGAGTCAAAAAGTACATGTAAAACAAAGAGAGAAGATATGTAGAAGAAGAAAAAAGATTCACTATAATAAAGACTCATGATTACTTCAGCTTCTTTTTCTCTTGAACTCAAGATCTGCATGAACCAAAAACATCTTTGATTTTTCTTTTGCAAATCAAAACAAAACAAAAATAGAAAGTAAAAGCACAAGCACCAGAGAGTACTGAAGCTGGGTTTTAGATTTTTAATGGCTGTGAGGTCAATGTTAGTTTCTCTTGATCTTGTTAATGCTTTTCACGCAAACCTGTAAAAACATAGAGTTAACATGTAAAAGAGACAATATATCAAAATTCCTATAGTTGTGAGGTCAATATTAGTTTCTCTAGATCATGTTGATGCATCAGAATTTCTATCACAAAGGAAATTGAATATCTAGATCCTCACATCAATCAATATATCAGAATTTCTATCCAAAGAGAACTGATACAAAATGATAAATTGAACTACAAACTGGGAACATGGAGCTTGTGTAGTTTCTCTCTTTATGAAAACTATATAACAATCAAATAAATCATGAAGGTAACATACTTAGAGATTATTATCTTACATGATTCAATCTTGGAAAGATCAAACGTATCACAAAAATCATGTGTCAAAAATCATGTTTGAAAGAATAATTGTGAGCTCCACAGTATCAAGGTGACATGATTTAATCCAGTCATTCACCCTTGCCAACTGTTGTTCATTTTTAACCGGATGATGTGTATTGTCATCTTGAAGCATTTTCACATATTAATAATATCAGAAGAAGCTTTTCTAATTCATTAAAATCAAGTTTTTGAGTTAATAGTAGTACACTTTCATTGACCTCTCCATCATCTTGTTTCTCTGTTAGATTATCAAGTTAACTCATGTTAGTGAAAACTTTAATGGACTAGCATAAGAATACAAGGATTTGGAAAACATTACCTACTGCCTCCATAATGAATTAATTTTCATGTGTGTGACCAATCTGGAAAAAACAATGAACATTTCCTTTTAAGCACAACATAGTGTAATACATGTAGAATGTAAGGATCTAAGTAATAAGCAGATGAACATATAAAAGCCTTTGTTAACCTTCACTATCTTAGTTAAAAGGCTAGTCATCATGTACAAATTAGATAGCTGCAAGGAAGCTTCTTATTGTTCCCGCAAACTAGAAAACTTGTTGTAGATGAACAAGTAGTGTAAATCTTTATCCTGAAATTGGAGGGGAAAAAAACAAGAACCGAAGAGAGAGAAAACTTTTACTTGAAAATATTTTTTTTAAAAACAGAAATCAAATCATGTATTTACCTGATGGCCCATAACAATATGTGTACTCTGGAGTAAAAACAAAATCAGCTTCCAATTGTTATCTCAGTGAAGAAGAACCAACCTAAATTTGTCGAAACTAAACTGAGATTCACCAGAAATTAAAGACCATTGATTCTAAATTCAAACATTAGAAAACACAGAAAGATCAATGTACATTGCGGTGGAGCAGAAAAAACTCGATTAAAGGCAAATATGTAATACAACTAGCCAAAGCTGAAAATCCTATAAGATTTGACAAATCCCAACGAAAACCCTTACAAACTTGATACATTTCAACGGAAAAAGAGAAGAAGGGAGAGGAAAAAGAGAAGAAAAGAGATTTAGGGTTGAAGGTGGATAGAAGAAAAAACTGACTCTCCATTTTTGTTCTTTGAAAAAAATAAAATTGGATAAGTGTTGCGTGTTCTAATTATTTTGGGCTCCAATACCAAAATGGCTTCAAAACTATATTTTGATTCTCGCTTCATTATTAAAATGCTTAGCTTTTTTAAATTGCTATTGTACCTAATACAATTCCACGAAATATGTTTAATAGCAATTGTGAAAATTGATCTATTTTAATGTGCTATCAATGTACTTTTGTACTGACTTGTTCTCGGCAATTATAATGATTTTTAAGCATCACGATTTCACAAATTGTACATGGAATATATAATACTTATCGAAAATGCATATACATAACAAAAATTTTACTGAAATTATATTTCAGATGATTCTAATTAGTGTAATACATCACAAAAATATGAAGTCAAACATATAAATACATCACAAAAATATGAAGTACGATCAAAACCATACAAACGACTTGAAAACGTCTTGGAACAACTCTCTTTTTTTTTATTTTGCATTTCGATATCCAATAAAATTTGTTTCAGTTTTCTTTTCTGAATTGCAAAAGCCATAAATATTGTGTTAAGAGTTTTTTTTTCTGCTATAATATATAATCAGCTCATATGAAAAATGATATTTTTTGGTCAAACATATAAATACATTTGATAAACTAATCTTATATTTGTCTCACATTATCTATATAAAAACAACAATATCGTGAATTTTTATTACACATGACTTAATTAGACATGAGGTGATTTTTAAATTTTATTTTGTTCTATTTGGAGAACTATTATGAATTATGATTTGTTGTTGATTTAATGATTACTTTTTTAACAAAAAAGCACAATAATTTTCTGACTTAATTATATTTACACATTGATGATATGGTATTTATCCTTTTATATATTGCTAAACATGTAATTTTTTCTCTCCTATTTATTTGAAACTTTTGAAATTGAAAATAAAAATCTATTCTTTTTCTATTGGATTATATAGAATATAATATTCCTTCTAGAGATTTAGGTCTGAGAATGATGCGAAGGTTCTAAACATCCTCAGATATTATTGTAGCCATATATCATTTCCATTAACGAATTATTCACTGTAAACTTTTTGAGTTGAAAACCTTCCAAGATCTTAATATTCTCATACAAAGAAGAATAAAATAAATAGAATCTCTTGAAACAGACCAAATCTGAAAGAATAAAAGTAAGTTTTAGACATCCCACGTACATATTTTTGTAGGCCTGAAATTATATGATAAATACAGTTTTAAATTGTAAGAGACAAATATATAAAAACAGAAAAACAAAAAATATAACTTTGTTTGATATCATGATATAATTGTAATTGCAGATAAAACAAAGTTAAGATAAAATCTCTCTTTAATTCTTCTAAGGCTTGTAGTATGCTGATTTGATATGTTCAAGAATCTCATATAATAAAACCAGAACTATATGTAATATATGCACTGAAACACAGATTTGTCTACCTAATATATTTTTTCTAGTATATTTGGTTGTTTGATTTCTGTCACAATATTATTTCTGTTTACAAATGATTTCTATACTAATGATATGAGTATAATTTTTTATATGTGACAATATATGTTTGTATTCTACAATTCAAATCATAACAAAAACTCTCTATATGTAATATACACGTTATATATCATATGAGTATATTATATATACAAAAATAAATTATATATATATATATATATGGTAATGTCTGTTTGTATTCTAAAATTTGAACCATAACAAAAACCTATAAAATCTCGAATCTTTTCATGTTTACAGAAACAGTCACTCTTTCAAATAACTTCAACGGATTTAAATGGAGGAATGCTGTGTTCATTACAGAAGAAATCAGAAGGATCAATACTTGTCTTCACTCTCACCAATCTCTCGAAATTAATCTTAAAATACTTCACTCCCCAACTCTTCGCTTCCTCCTACTTACTCTTCTTAATTCCAACATTCATCCCCAAATCAAGATCTCTTAAATTTCTATAAGCTCTCCTTGGAGATTTCGCCTTAAACTTACTCATCTCATTGTAAACTCTCTCGACCCATCTCATATACTTCTCTTTTTCGTCTCCTCTCCAGTAATTCAAGTACTGAATCTCGTATATATTCCCTTTACGATGAAATGGCGTTTCGTATTCAGCAATTTCACTCATTTTACTGAGCATGCTCTGCTTCTGGTTCTTGCAAATCGTCTCCAAAGCTTCGAAATTGCGATTTCAGGCATTGGCTTTTGAACGAAGTCGGATTTAGCCTTGAAAGCTAGAGATGCTCGTGTACGTTTACTAAGAACATCGATCGGTTCTTCTCCTACTTCAGCAAACCAAACCACTGACTCAATCCAGCTCATTTCCTTACAGTGTTCTTTCTTTAGACCCAACTCAGGAAATTTCCGGTTAACCAATGGCAATAGACTGGTTACCGAACCGAGATGAAGTCCCGGAAACGAAGCTCGAACCATGTTCTTGTATCTCTGCAACATAACTCGTATGAATAAATCATCAGATACAACATCAGACACGGATTACCAACGATGGATGATCTTTAAAGCACTCTGTTCTGAGAATTTCATGAGGTTGAAAACAGTTACTGTTGATGGAACATCGATTAAACTGATCTTCCATGAAAAGACAATACAAAAGCTGGATCTACCACCTCCACGAATCGCCCAGAAGAAATCTTCACCCATCTCTCGCCGTTCAAGTATCCTCCCTCGTGCGTCAACCACACGTGCGTCGATCACGTGATCATCTGCTAAACCGTGTTTTCTCAGCAAAGTTCCGTAGCCACTGTTGCATAACAACATATTCACTGCTTTATCGTTTGGTATTTACTGTTTTAACCTTGAATAACAAAAATAACATTTTGTCTTTTTTGTCTATGCTTTTCCTATATATACGAATGTTGGCTACTTTGCCAAGTTTAACGAATTATCGAGAACAATATCCTTTGTTTCTCTCTCATTACTCAAAATATCTCTATTGTTACATTGTTCTTCAAGGTGATACTTCTATATCCTTCACCTTCTAGGTAATGTAATGCTCATTTTCGATTCATATCTTGAATTCTAGAGGACATTTATGTCTTTCTTTTAACATCTGCATCATTGGTATCAGAACTATCCTTCCTCAGACCCATTAATGGCAGAGACCAGAGCTCAATTTATGCTTGAGCTGAGCAGACAAATGGATGAAATGAGACTGAACCAAGCGAAAGAAAGCGAACAAGCGAAACAATTTAGAGCCGAGATGTAGGAGAAGATTTCTATGGTCTGCAACACTCTTGCTGAGATACACCCACCCCCGTCAGACCCACATAAAAGACCGATGATGCAAGCATCATCAACTTCGGCGGTGGTTACACCACACCAATCACCTTACCAAGCATCACCGACATTACACAAAACTCCATCGCCGATATTTGAGCCGCTGGATCCGACATATCCGAGTCAAGGGTTTCACCAGGGGAATCATAACGGGGCTCTGAAGATATCCACGGGTCAACTCACCCAACTCACGAAGGTGGGATTCCCGTCTTTCGACGGCAGTGAAGTTAGAGACTGGATTTTCCAGTGTGAACAATTTTTTCTGTTGGATGGTACGACAGAGGAATCGAAAGTGAGATTAGCATCTATGCATATGTCGCAAAGAGCTCTTCAGTGGCACCAAAAATTTTATGTCACTAAGGTATAAAATATATCCTCCATGGTTTGAGTATGTTGGAAAAATTGCGGCTAGATGCGAAGGTAGACATCGAGACCCTATTAGCGATTTGGTGAATCTGAAACAGAACAACAATTATGTCAAAGTCTTTCATGATAAATTTGAATGTGCCATTACCCATGTTGTCATGCCCCCTGCTCACTCCCTTAACATCTTCATTAATAACCTGAATCCTCACCTTGCTTTCCACACCCGACAGTTCTTCACTCCAGACATAGCAGAAGCAGCTCATGTCGCTCATATGCATGAGTTGTACCTACAACACTTACTATCCAAAACAGCTAGAGCTCCCTTCAATGCAAACTACAAAACCTATACTTCCCAAACAAACACAAACTACTACCAACATAACCCACCCATACTTCCCTCACCAAACAAACCACCTTATATACCCAAATCCAACTCCGAAAATCCATCACTTAAATACAACTATCAAGAAATGCAAGAGCGCAAAGCTAAGAGGCAATGTATGTACTGTGATGAAATGTTTCATCCATGACACCAAAATAAGCATAGAAAGTCTGATTTCTATTTGCTAGAAGTTGAGGGAGAACATACGGATACATAAATGAAAGAGGACCCCATGTGTCAAGAAATAAACTTTCCGATGGAACCTATAGATAATACAACTAATGAGGTCTCACCATCAATTTCCTGCAATGCGTTGAATGGGAACCCTTCATTTGAGACCATGAGGCTTTCGGGATATTGTGGCAAATGAAAGATTAATATCCTCATAGACCCGGGCAGTACGCATAACTTTCTCGATTACCCATTGGCTTGTGAAGTTGGTTGCCACCTTGAGAAGATTACACCAATGCGAGTCAACGCTGCAAATTGGCCGATATATTCTGCATACAAGTGTAAGAACTTCAAATGGAGAGCACAGGGATATGATCTTGCCAATGAGGTATATACACTCCACTTAAAATTCATTGACTTTATACTTGGTGTTTAATGGTTGGTGTCATTGAATACAATCGGATGGAACTTCTCTCAACTTTGCATGGAGTTTTATATCGAGGGAAAGAAGCATGTCTTCAATGGCATTACTACCCCAAAAACAAAACTGATTAAAGGAGCAAGCTTGAACCGTCTGTTATTACAGCAACCACTGATCAATCTGGTCGAAGTCCGAGAAGTTCATGTACAAGAGGTGATGATCGAAGAAGAAGCTACACTCTGCCACATTTCTGCAAGTCCAACAGAATATTCTCAAGATCGAAAGCTAACTCAGCTTATATCCCAGTTTCATGAGATTTTTGCAGAACTTTCATCATTACCACCAATTAGAGAGGCTTTGATCACAAAATACCTACTGTGTCAGGCTCTAATCCATATCGATATTCATCTCCGCAAAAAATAATTATTGATGAGCTTATTCAGGACATGCTCAAGCAAGGGGTCATACAACACAGTTCCAACCCATATGCAGCACATATTGTGTTAGTCAAAAAGAAAGATGGAGGTTGGCGCCTTTGTACTAATTTTCGAGGATTGAATAAACAAACAATCAAAGATAAGTATCCCATACCATTGCTTGATGACCTTCTTGATGAATTATAGGGGGGGGGGGATTCTTCTCCATGTTGGATCTACGAGCTGGTTTCCATCAGATTCGTATGAGTCCTGAAGATGTGCATAAAACAGCATTCAAAACTCATGTTAGGCATTATGAATATCTAGTAATATCGTTCGGCCCTTACTAATGCTCCTAGTACTTTCCAAGCTTTGATGAATCATGCCTTCCAACAAGTTGCTCGAAATTTTTTTTTGGTATTTTTTGATGATATACTAGTGTACAACAAGGAGTGGGACGATAACATTACACACCTTGCCGAAGTCTTTCATATTTTGTAGAAACAACAGCTTTATCTCAAGCCTTCGAAGTGTACTTTTGGAGCAACTGTTGTAGAGTACCTCAGACACTTTATATCCGCAGAAGGAGTAAAAACAGACCCGGCTAAAATCATTATAGTCCAACAATGGCCAGTACCAGCATCACAAAAGGAGTTTGTTAGGCTTAGCAAATTACTATCGAAGGTTCATAAAAGGATATAGTCTTATTGCTAAACCTCTTTCCACTATGTTAAAGAAGAACAACTTCTTGTGGACAAGTGTTGCTCGCTCCGCCTTTATCAATTTGAAGGATGCACTTACATCGGCTCCAGCTCTTGCTATGCCTGATTTTGATAAAGAATTTGTTGTTGATCGACAGGTTGAGCAAACAAGCTCACTTTTTGACAGTTTCTCACCCATACACGGTTGTGGATATAACACAAATCTACTTAGATAATGTCTTCTGCTTACATGGACTCCCAAAGGAAATTATCAATGATCGGGGTCCCACCTTCCTCAGTGATGTGTGGCAGGAAATTTTCAGGGTCCAAGGAGTCGATCTGAAGCATTCCACAACGTACCATCCTCAGACGGATGGGCAGACAGAGGTTACAAACCGGACTTTGGAGACTTACCTCCATTGCATGACGTCAGATACACCACACACTTGGAGCAAATGGTTACCTCTCGCAGAGTGGTGGTATAACACGACATACCACTCAGCTACACACCTCACCCCATTTGAGGTAATCTATGGACAACCACCTCCTCTTCACTTACCATATATGTCTGGTGAAAGCTCCTCATCTATAGTGGACCGCAACCTCCAAACCCGAGAGACAATAATCACGATGCTTAAGTTTCACCTCCAACGAGCTCAAAACAGAATAAAACAACAAGCATATGCAAAGAGGTCAGTCCAAGAATTTAATGTTGGTGATTTTGTCTATTTTAAATTGCAGCCTTACAAACAACACTCTCTCAAGAATGTCCGAACACCACACAAGCTATCACAACGATTCTATAGACCATTTCGTGTTATTGACAAGATTAATGTCGCCACTTACAAGCTGGAATTACCAAACACAGTAGTTATACATAATGTCTTCCATGTTAGCGAGCTGAAACTCTGTCTAAATCCGACTGGAGCTAATGTCGATATTCCTCAATTCTGGTCCGATTTGAGTATTGTTAAAGAACCATAAGCTATTCTTGAGAAAAATGTGGTTAAACGCCGCAATGCTATGGCCACGAAGATATTGGTTAAATGGAAAGGCTACCCCGTTGAACAAGCGACATGGGAGTTTTACCACGATATCACCGCCAAGTTCCCTGCATTTGGTGATCCTTGAGGACAAGTGATCTTTCAAAGGGGGAGTAGTGTTGCAGAACAACATATTCACTGCTTTATCGTTTGGTATTTACTGTTTTAACGTTCACTAACAAAAAGAACATTTTGTCTTTTTGTCTATGCTTTTACTATTTGTACGAATGTTGGCCATTTTGGCAAATTTAACGAATTATCCAGAATAATATCCTTTGTGTATTTCTCATTACTCAAAATATCTCCATTGTTACATTGTTTTTCAAGGTGATACTTCTAAATCTTTCACCTTCTAGGTAATGTAATGCTCCTTTTCTATTGATATCTTGAATTCTAGAGGACATTTCTGTCTTTCTTTTAACATATGCATCGTTTCTTTTCTTTTACACCGCAAAAGTGTCCTCCGACGCCGACTGTGGGGCAAACTCCGGCGGGGAACCTAAAGTTCGATTCTTTATACCGATTTCGTAGTATAATTCACCAATCGTGGCTCCGGCTTGAACCCAAACCGACAGGTTATGGACATCGATTGTGATATAGTGGGGATTTCTTAAATCGATGACAGCGAAAGGCTTGCGGGTAACAGTAACTTAAGAGAGGCCTTCGTAATCGTGTCCACCGCTTCGGGTTCTGATGTGAATACCGAAGCTGCGCGCGCATTTAACCGCTGCCTGAACATGGGAAGGTTGAACCGGAGTTATGATTACAACCGGTTTAGAGGAAAAAGAACTGTCATTTGCTGAGTGTATGACACTTGAGACGATGTTGGAGTCGTTTAACCGGAGAGATATACAGTGGAGAAAACCAGCGTGACTGGACCGGTTAGCTGAAACCGGGTGAGGAATTAATAGAAGTAAGATGCAGTTAGTGAAGAAGAAGAAGAAAACAGAGCTAAAGAAGCTTTTAGGTAGAAAGATGGAAGAGTAAAGTATATGATCTATTATAAGACAGAAGTAACCAAATATTTAGTATTTTATAATAGTTTTGGAGGAGAAATTGAAACTGGAAAACAGTATAGATTTGGTAGTGTTCTTGGCATATGAAAGATTTGTGGATAGATAGAATCACACGTCTTGATCCAAAAGATATAAGATGGTTGTGATGATTAAATGGGATTTGTCCTACACACAGGTAAGGAGCTGAATCCTTGAATAGGACTATTTTGGATTGATGTGAGAAATGGTTTTGTTTTGTAGTTGTATGAATAAATTTGTGTTGATGATTTCTCCAAAACTATTGTTTCAGGGTTTCGTAATAAGATCTACAGGCAGTATTGGATTATGGATAGAGCTGAAATCAAGGGTTGATTCAATATTTATGACTATAGATAGTATATCTTTAGTCGTCTCACTTTTTGGTTCTCAAACGATGTCGTTTTGTGCTTCTTTTCTTGTGGTTCGACCATAATTTTATGGGCTAGTAATGGGATTTTTCACTTGTTTCCGGATGGACTCAAGCTTTGTGCTTTTGTTACTGACAAAAGTTAAGGTAAAGGAGTTTCTATTGTTGAGCAAATTACATGAGCTATACATATACAGGCTCATATAACGTTTTATTTTCTTTATTAAACATGCTTACATAACTTTATTACACAGAAAAATCCTGTAAAATATACGAATTACATTGCACGAACAGGAGGAATACTCTGTTCAGACCTAAAGAAATTCTCAGGATCATACTTCCTCTTAACTTCCACCAATCTCTTATAATTTCCTACGAAATACTTCGATCCAAAGCTCTCAGCTTCTTCAACATTAGTCTCACCACTCGGATTGCTTCCAATATCAAGGTCTCTGTAATTCAAAAACGCCTCTCTTGGGTTGCTTGACACGTACGGTTCCATAACATCATAAAACTCTTTCATGAGACTCAGATTAGTGTCTGTGGCGTTTGCGTAGTCCCACATAGCATAGTACTGAATCTTGTACAAGTTTCCTTTCCGGTGAGGAAACGCGGTCGCATTCGCCGGAATCTGGTCCATAACTCCACCGTAAGGGTTCCACTGCATAAACACATTGTCGAATTTCAACATTGTTTTCCAAATCTTCTTTAATCCTGTTTTAGGGATTGGTTTTTTGACGTAATCCGATTTGCTCTTGAAGTATGATCCTGGTGGATCCGAAGGTCTATCCAAAAGAACACTCGTTGGTGTTCCCACAGGTAAGTTATACCAAAACGTTGTCGTATTTATCCAACTCAGTTCGTAGCAATTTTCACGTTTTATCCCTAACTCAGGCAAGTTCTGGTCCATAATCTCCATTAGGTCCTTTGCTGACCCTAAAAACTGAGCGTAGAACCTAACGGCGATGGTGTTTTTATGGTCAGATTTTGGTGCGATGATAGGCATTGCTCTCAAGAAAAGCTCTTGAGGCAATTTGCTAGAGACTAACTGCCACTTGTAGAGAACATTTGTGGCTCCTTGCTCTATTGTTTTGTTGACCATAAACACTGTTAAAACTTCTGGAACCTCAACAAGGTTGATTTGCCAGGAGAGGATAACACCGAAGCTC